>VXBR01007648.1:1953955-1986543 GCA_013400215.1 Cisticola juncidis | reverse complement strand
AAAAAAAAAAAAAGATACCAAATGGAAAAGGCTTGGATGCAAATGTGCAATGGGATTTGCTGCGGTGGAGGTGCCTTAGGAGCAGCTGAGCTAACACCCTGAAGTGCACATTGACTGGGAGCACTCCCCATAGCTCTGTGCCTAAACCCACCATCTTACTAATTTAAAGCCATTCCTCCTTATCCTGTTACTACATGCCCTTGTAAAAAGTCTCTCTCCAGATTACTTGTAGTCTCTTAGCAGGAATCATAGTATCTGTGAGTGGCAGGTCAAGCATTCAGGCATATTTTGTTAAAACTACATTGTCATGGTATACTCCTAATAAAAGGTGTTCTTCCCAACAGTCCCCTCTCCCACTCTCTCAGCAGAGGTGTACAACAGAATCATTTTGTGCACAGGCTATTCCAGCAGCCTCCAGTCTCTGCAAACATCTCAGGGCTTCCCAAACCTCCCAGGGAGAGAGAAACCCTTTTTGTATGCTCTACACATAGGATTTACCAGTTCAGCTTCTCCAGATGGAAACAAAGCTGGGAGGAGAAGTTGAAAGTCTTTATTGACTTGCTAGTATGTGAAAATTTAACCCTTTTAATAGCTTCTTAATTGCCTTGCAATGGCTGCTTCAATCAGAGAGCCACTGTGCTCTCTGTTGTAGCTATAGCAATGAATCAATGAATTACATTAGTGTTTCTTTCATCTTCTAATTTTTTCTTCAAGCTGAGCCTGCAAGTGGGTGGAAATATATTTATTACAGAGTGCAGATAAAACAGCTATGAAGCTTGGGGTCTGATTCTGACTGTGGTGCTGAGTTACTGTCTAAAACCAGGCAAATGATTAAACCTCTCTGCACTGGATTTCCCCACCTGTAAAAAGAGAATAGGGCAGGGGGTAGGATAGATGTGGCAAATGGGGAGAATGACATATCTCTCCCTTAGGATGATGCTATAAAACCTGATGTCTGAGAATCACTGTTCAAGAAATCTTCAGAGGAGAGAGAAATATCCTTTAGTGGTGCATATGCAGATATGCTGGCAGATCACAGGAGAGTTAGGACTATTTACAGAAGCTGAAAATCTCTCCTGCTAAATGTTGTTGTCATTTCATAATCAAGTGAATAGCAAAGAGCAGACTGTAAATTTATGTGCAAACTCCCATCTGTGCCAGAAGAAGAGGAAAGTAATTTCAGAGATGCAAATAAAGCTGCCACACAGCACCTGAACTGTATCAAATTAGTGGTCATTGATACAGAAGTGGGAGATTTTGGAGTTTTGCACTGATCATGCAGAAGCATTCAGTAAAATATATCCTGGTGTTATAAATGGAGTTATATCCCTTGCTTTGTCAGGAAGATTATGAAGACTACTAACAGTGGTGTTTACAGCATTAGCTGAGGAAGCTAAGAGGTTTCTATGTTAAATTCCCTTTTCTGTTAAGGGTTTAGCAAGATCACTTAGTCTTTCTGTACCCTATTTTCATGTTACAAATGCTGGTAACAATATAACATCATGGATTTCAATAGGTTGTAATATATGGGATTGCACTAGGAATTGATTTTCTATTTTGTTACAGATCATATATTTTCTTTGTCAAACATTTATTCCTCTAGCTGAGAATAGGTGTCATTAGGAATAGAAATTTACTGCACAAGGCAGCTTAGCTCTTAGAAATGCCTAAATAATGAAGTATTTATGCTAAGTGGAAGAGAAAAAGATACCCCAGTTTGTGTGGCTTTCATGCCATGTAGACACTTCACTGCCTGTTGGGCAGTATATTACAGCTCGGTGAAGTCAGTATTTTAATTTCAGACAATTTTTGAGCCATGAATTTGAATGCTGTTGTGAAATGCTTGTCTCATATTTTACGCTGATGTGGCTGCCTGAAAATGATTAAGAAGCACCCAAGCACAAAAATAAAACCTGTTAGGTTCTGTCCAAGTTGCTGCTGGGATTAGTCTAGTGTAATGATCACTTCTGAAGTCTGGAATAATATCAGGGAAGCAAGCCTCACATATTCTTAAATATTTGTGAAAGCCAGCTTCTTCTAAATGTTTGCACCTCCTTCTTCACTTCTCAAGACTTTATTTTCTATAAACATGAGGCTTTCACCAAGACTTTCATGGCAACACTTGGCATTTGAATGACACTTTTCCCTTTCAAGATATTGTACAGATATTAAATAGTTTTCCTTAAACTAAGGCAAGAACTAAGAATTGAGGAAAAAAAAAGTGTTAATGGAATTTTGGTGCATATACTTTATGCCTTTGATAATCACAATTCCTATTGCTGTTTTTTGAATAAGGGAACTCACCTGACCAAGTCATGATTTCACCACATCTGCTAAACTGGTTAGTAGTAAGTTCCGTCCCCTATTCCAGGATTTTATCCACATCTCATAGTAGTCACTGGTTTAGTGCATTTGTAACTTCAAAATGCATTCTCTGTCCTGTGTAACCCAGGGTCCTGTTTGTGAAATGCACTGTCTAAAAGATACTGAACAAGAGTTTTCAGTGCTGGTGTGATCACAACATTGGTGACAGCTCTAAAGTGGAAGTTAAATAATTCAAACTAATTTCCTTCATTATAAAATATTGACCACTCCAGTTCAAAAGTAGACAGAGTCAGCTGACTTGGAAAAAAAGCCTTACTGACACAGAGAAAGCTCTTGGTTTGTCCTATAGGATCAAAAAATAGGCTTAAAAGTGGATGCAAGCAGCTAACTGAGCATATAAAACACCTGAAAGAACAGTGCTTTAAGATGCACTTTTAGAAGTTGGAGAAGAAAAAAAATAAGCTTTTAGTGTTCACGACTGTTAGATAAATGTCATTAAAATGTTGCAAGGTTATTGATATTATTATTCTTTAATACTGCAGTAAAAGACACTAAAAATGATTTACAGCTCAGTGCAGTGCAGAACTGCCCAAGCAACCCATGAATAATCAGCCTCAGCCAGATGAAAGCATATTGTCATATGAGCAAGTTCAGAGAGCTCACTAGCTCTGCTGAGCAGCCTCTCCTCTCTCTGCACTATTGTGCTTGTGCAAATACCTCCAATTCATCACAAAGAGAGAGAGGGGCACTGAGACATGTCTTCTTGGTTTAGACCCTATGGATGATTTGAATAACCCTGTTTCTATTAAACATCTGATTCTGGAAGAGCACTTGTCTGGTCCTGATCATGCTGATCCTTCTCTAGCTGAAATGATGGTGCTCTTCTCTCAGAGAGGGCTGTTAGGTGCTCTGTGCAAGGGTGGGTTTCTTGTTGGACTGCATGGCTTATGTCCTCTTCTCAACCCATAATATTCAGCAAGGTGCTACTATTTTTGAACCTTTCTTCTGCCACTCTCCCTGGCATGGCAGGACCTATCTAAGGTGTCTAACATACCCCTTAGTGTGTTATCCTGGTGAAGAAGCTTGCACAGAACAGCTAGACTTTGCTGAGAGCTGACCCTGACTCTGGTGAAAGTTTCAGTGCTTGCAGATGGTATCCTGTAAGACTTGGATGTCATTGTCTAAAATCATGAAAGGGCAAAGAAAAAAAAGGCATCTTTTTCTGTCTGCTCTGCCCAGTTCCTTTACCAAACGAGGTCTGGTTGCATTCATTTTTTATCACTTTAGCTGACACTCAACAGATGCAGATGTGTTATTTTTATATACATCTTCAAAACCAGGCACAAACAGAACTGTGTAGTGTTCACCAGGTAGAAAATTAGAGATGACATGTCAATCTCTTAAAGGGACTAGATTTTGCAATCCAATTTGCCCTTGCAGCCTGAGGTGGTGGGGATGGGTGTGCCCAGGTCTCTCTATAGCCCAAAGTGGTCGGCAATGCCTGGAGTGAAGATCTCCATGTACTTTATAGCTGGGCTAACAGCCAACAGCCAAGCAGCAAAAGTATGCTTTACAGAGCCAGAAATGTTATCAAAGTTGTGAGCTCAAATGCAGCTGTTACCAAGACCTGGCTCTTAATTTGAAATGTTTAGGAAAGATCACTGAAGTCAGCTCTCATGGCATTTTCGTTTGCTAATGGAGTAATCAACATCTGTAGAGCATCAGCCACAAAATCTCTCATTCAATGAAAAGTGTGCTCAAAAATCTCTTGTCTGAGATCTATAATCTCATTTTAATTAGCAATGCACATGATTACTCCAATCAAAGCAAGTCAGTGGCAAACATTGCCATCTGCATTCATCGTTAACATCAGCCAGCAAGATGACAGACTCATTTTAAGTCAGTATGTGGGCTCTGGGGTGCAAATGTCTGTTCAAGGACAAAGAATATCCTACTTTCTACTCCTTAACTTTTGAAGGACAGCCTTCATCTTAGAACTTGCCAAATAATGGAGCGTTTCCAGTTCAGCATCCGGGAATGTTTTGCATCAGGCATGAGATTCTTGCTTATTCTCTGTAACAGAAGATACTGTCCCTTGTTTTGGGTGACTTAATTATGCCTGCAATCAGGATTACATGATGTCTGCCCAGTATCCAGCATGGCCAACTGTTTGGTAAGGGGGTTTGAGCTGTTGAGCAGCTTCCATGGCAAGGTGCACAATTAATCAGTGAATTTTTAGGACGAGTGTTGTGGTAAAACTCCGACTGCTGCCTGCTGCCAAGGGCAATGCCCACAGGATGATGTGCTGTGTGCCTGTTTGTATCTGCACTGCCATATTCCAGGGATCTGGTGTCACCAGTTGGTTAAGAAGAGGTTTCTAATGACACTTCACTGCTTCTGGATTTATGAGCTGTACTTGAGAAGCAGCATATGACCCGGTACCAGTAAGAGTCCTTTATGAACATAAATATTTAATAAGATATAGTCAGGTTTTTAAAATAACTTTTCCACTGCTAAGCCATTAAATTTTTCTAAAGGGTACTTGCATTCTAAGAACATTTACCAAAAAAAGGCACAACCATAAGTAAGCTTATGGATTATGTAAAACTGAGCAGTCTTCATCCTCAGAGAAGGGAATTATCTGGGCATTTCTGAAGATGTTAGTACAGGAGTTTAAACCCTTTAAAAGAAGACATATTTCAAACAACTTTTTTCCTCCTCCTGAACCAGACTTGCCATGCACAGTTGGTGCTTATGAGAGCTTTAAATTATTTTGGTTGCATAGTCACAATTCTGATAACTTCTTTTAAAGTTCTCCTCATTATGAGACGTAGCTTTGAGTGTTTTATATCTACCCATAAAACTGCTACAATCATTCTTTGCAATTACACTAGAATGCACAGCAATTAATTATATCAAATCTTTCTCACAAAAGTGTTTACTAGTGAAAAGATTGCCATGGCTTTCTTTGGGACTATGAAAGAGTAGGAATTATAAGACACCTCTTGAGATTTTACTGATGTAACATTTCTGCAGCCAGGATTATCGTCATTTTCCCTGTAGGAAATAAACATCAATTCTTGATAGGCATGATCTTTAAACAATATTTTACATGGGGAAAATAATCCCAAACAATTTTTTTTTCTGTAAGAAACCAACATCTGGATTTTTAGCCAGGTAACTCCAATGAGTGACCTTCACCAGCTGGGATTCATGTGCAGGGTCTTACCTTCAGAAAGTGGGGTACACCTACCCTGGTGTAGGTGCCAGGCATAGAACTGGAAGGCATAGGCTGAAATTGGTATCAGATTTTACCATTCACTTTCTCTTACAGGAAAAAAAAATAAGAGGCTTCTGTAAAGCCTAACTTCAGAGTGGAAAGAGTTTTCCTCTGAGTCGACCTTTCCCTTTGGAAAAGAGAAAGGGTTACCTGTGACATAAAGTACAATTAATTGTTCAGAAGTAAACGTACCCAGACTGATCTAATCACCTGCCTTCCTGTCTTTATTTCCTTTCACAGAGCCATGTTTGACTATGACAAGAGCAAAGACAGTGGCCTCCCAAGCCAAGGACTCAGTTTCAAGTATGGGGACATCCTTCACGTCATCAACGCCTCAGATGATGAATGGTGGCAGGCGAGGAGGGTCACTCTGGAGGGGGACAGCGAGGAGATGGGAGTTATACCCAGCAAGAGGAGGTGAGTGCTGCCTCCTCCTTCTTACCTCTTTGGCCATTATCTTAAAATATTCCATTTTTTTTTTTTTTCCAAAAATGGGGTGTGTCAATCTACTGAAACCCTGGGGGCAGTAAAGAAGAATCCCACAGGTATTTCAAGAGTTAGAAGACACAATTTTTTTGTGAGATTTAAAGCATTCAGGCTGTTTATAACTGTACTGAAAAGAGAGTCAGAAGGTGACTCAGTTACTAGTAACTTCATAAAGGGGAAAAGAAGGCGAGATCGCCATCTACTAAAGAACTTCAGCAAAAAAAGGAATCACCAGAACCCAAGTCTGGGAATTCGCTCTGAATTTGAAGTGGAGCACATGTTTTAATGTCAGGGTGATTAGCCATTGCATCAAACTGCTGAAGGATGTAATGAATGTCTTGACATTTTCAAATCAAGACTGTATGTCTTTCTTTTGAGAGGGTAATAGAATTAAACTTCTCAGCCTGTGTGATGTAAAATATAATGGTCATCTTTGGCTTTGAAATCTGTTAATTTAGTCTCCACCTGCCTGGAAACTGATGGATAATCAATATCACAGTAAATTTTTCATATAGTGTAAATGAAGGAACTTTCATCTGCTCTCCAAGCTAAATCTGAATCTTTGTGTGTCTGTGGTGGAGTTGTGGTGACTGTTGGAGAGAGAACAGATATCCGAATTTCCCTCATTGTTTGTATTGTTTATTCTGCCTAGATGCTTTTGTAAAATTGGCCACAAGTGTCTGATAGTATCAGAACTACCACACAAACCAGTATAACTTCCTGGCTCTCTTGATAGTTGCTATGGAAAGGTCAAGAACTGAAAGGGTAGGAGGAAAATGAAATCTGTCAAAACATATTACATTTCTCTTTTGCAGCAATGCCATCATACTGAGTATAAACTTTCTATTCCCAGCTATTTCAGCTTTAGCACTAGTGTAAAAATTATGATGGCCATTTTTTATAGCAGGGAATGGAATGCCTGATGCTCCTGTGAGCATCTGCTGCTGTTTCAAGAGAATTGGCCAAGGTACTAATTCAGCTTATGGTACTCATTGTTCTAAATCATGTAAAAATAAACTGAAAGGCCATCAAATACCTTGTTGACATGAGCCCTGAAAGGTCCTTAATTTCTCTAATTATCATGTTTGAATAGCAACCACACCTGTTTTTTCAGCAAAGAGCAATTTTGGAGTTGTGTAACAGATAGAAATAAAAGGTTACATTAGAAGGTTAGGTTAGAAGTTTCAAGATGGAAAATGTGCCCATTAACCAGACTTAGTCTCTAGATATTGAAAAAGGAATACTTGCCTGCTATTCATTGCTGCAGTAAATACTGCTGTAATTACATGATTGGACCATACATGGGAAGAGAGAGGAGTTTATTTAATGCTCAGGGAAGTATGTGCACAAAGCTCACTCTTGTGTGGTGCCTACTATGAAAAGGTGCAAAAAGCTGTCATACATAATAAAACAACTGCAAAGGAGAAAAGGACAAAGCAAAGCAGCTAATTAAGATGTGGAATTGTATATCCTGTAAAATGGAAAGGTGGTGTGTGCCTAAAGCTTATTGGGTTACCCACACAGTGGTGTTTTCAAGGACAAAAGATAGAGGTTCTCTAGTCAAGGTCAGACATATAACAGAGCCCAGGAATAAGATGTGGCTTAGGAAACACTGTGACAAGGGAGAATAAAAAATGCTTAAAAAAAAAAAAGAGAGAGACTATATGAAAATAGGTGTGTTACAAGCTAAAAATAAAAGTCTTGAATTTTAAAAGATGCAGGTATAGTTATCGTGCTCTCCCCACTTGTCATCTTTATTCTTCACTAGTGAATCTGAGGGGCCTGGAAAAATCAATGGCTTCTGATTTTCTGTCTGCATTAATGTAATGAAACACCTGAGCTGGAGTGGGAGGAGGTTGCTGTTACTTCATAAAAGGTTTCAGTTGCACAATATTATTTTTTCCACTGCACTGAAAAGTGAGTATTGTTTCCGTTCTGTGAGTTCTGGATGATGCCTCAGCGCCTGAGACTGATGTGCTCTTGCCAGCATCTTCTGCAGTCATTGACACCACCCAAGGGGAAGATGAGCAATCAGTGCACACAGGGCTGAGTTACAGACAATAAAGCTAATCACACTCGCCAGATTGTGCTAATTCAGAGTTAAATTTCCTCTGCAGGTGTGGGTTATTGACTGTAAGAGGATTAGTCTAAAACAGAGTTCTCCTGGAATTCATTTGACCAAACATAGGCAGTTACAATGGAAATCCTCATTTAAGCTGTTGGCTCCAGGATGCCATGTCTCTTATACTTTATATGGGATTATTTCTATAGGCATTGTTTGGTACATAATACAGCATGTATTGTATCTAGCAGTAAAATATTGTGATGGAAAGAAAGGAAGGAAGAGAAGAGCATCTGTAGCTGTTTGTTGAGCTTGTCCTGCAAGCTAAATTGGCCATGATGTTGTAAATTGAAGAATTTTATATTTGTCTTCTATTTTTCAATCCCCGATTCATTTCTGTTCTCTTTTTTAGGGTCTTGGGGGCTTCAGAGGGTTGGAAGGGTTTTCTTTTGTGTTTAGATTCCTTTCTCTGCTTGTGGAATGCTATCCTGCAGTACTGTAACTTTATTTTTCACACTTTGGGTCAGTGAGAGGCTACAGAGATACAGGAATTATTAGTGCCAGGCTGTCTTCTAGCTGTCTGCTTTACTTCTGTCCTACTTCTACTTCCCTTAACTTCTGCCCAGCTAAGGTACAAGGTACAAGTCCTGCATTTCCCATAAGTGAAATCATTATGGAATAGCTCTGAAAACCATTGACCACTTCAATTTTATTATATATACATACTTATATATGTATATACGTGTGTGTATATATGTATGTATATATGTATATAAACAAAGCCTAACAACTACATCATATTTCTTCTTTGAGATGCTGTGTAATGGCTATTGCTGCAATTGCTTTCCGTGTGTTTAGGGTTTCTATTTTTTTACAGGAGAGCCCATCATACAATGATATTTTAGCATGATTAGAGAAATTGGGAATGATTAATCAAGACTCCTTACTCTTTTCCTCCTCTATGACTTACGTGCTATACCAGCAAGAAAATCATAATTTAGAATTATAGGGGAGCTGCCACTCATCAGTCTCTCCAGGTTTTTGGGTCCATTACCAGATTTTGCTTCTTAGTGATTGAATAGAGTTTGAAAGCTTTTTTGTCATTAGATTTCAGTACTTCTGCCAACATGTGGATCTGTTGCCTTGTTTATAGTTAAATTGCCAAAGCAGGCTTTAAGAGAGAGCTTTGGAGGGCAGCTCTGCAGTGGAGAGGTGTTAGTGAAAGAAGCAGCACAAAGAAGTGAGGGCGGCCCCAGGTTTCTCCACTGATCCATGCAAGTACCAAATCTCGTGGAGCAGTGAGCCAATGACCTCCGTGGAGATTAAAGAAAATTAAATTTTAAGTATCCTGCAGTTCTTAAATATAATTACAACCATTTCTACACCTGAGAACATTTTATCTATTTGTCAGTGTGTATTTATTGCCTGACTTAGCTGTTGTTCTCAGCCACAGGACTGCGTAGCTGGTTGGGTAGAACCCAAATATAAAGAGAGACAGTTGGTGTGGTATTATATCATGTTGGTGCTGGGAAGCACAGGACTTCAGCATGAGAAGCTGCAAACCACTTCAGCTGTGCTTTAACCATCACCAAGTAGTTATCCTATAGTATTAATTATTCAGCATTTCAGGCCAAATTTCTCTTGGTTCTGCATCTGCCCAAAAGGTTTATCCAAGCTGTGTTTAAGGTGACAGCACAATTATATCAGGCAGGGTCTCCAAGGTGAGGAGACATAACCACCAGCCCTGTGCCAATGTCTCAGGCAGCCTGCAGGGCACTATGGTTACGAGTGTGAAGTGCTCCCTTACCATGGAAATTTGCTATTTGTACTAGAATGACCAACAGAATTGGATTTACAATGGATTTTTTTTACATTTGGGCAGATAGATTTAGATTAAAGCTTCCACATAATCTATGCTTTTGATCATGAGAATTTTTATTTGCCTCATTGCCCTTCTTATTATCCATATTAAAAAAAATCAGCTTCCTCTAAAGGAACAGGAGCAAGCTGAGCAGTCCATGTCCAAGATTCCCTCCCTGTGGAAACACTCACATTAGATAAAGGCAATGAACAAAATGCATGAAACCAACATGCATATGTAAGAGTGTATTTCATTCCTAGACAGATGCTTCAGTTCAATAGTAAATAGATTTTCATTCGCTGCAGCATTGATTTTACACCTCCAGTTCTCTTTTTCCCTGCTGAGTCTCTGCACAGGGACAGGCTCCTACATTGCAAGCCTGCCACAACAGCAACCTCCCACCTCACGAATATCAAGCCTCAGTATTTTCTGTGGTGTGTGTATATCTGCTTGACTTGAGTCTGTGGGTCTGGAATGCAGCCTGAGATTTCACACAGATTGCCCCAGAATGGCTGAGCATACATTCTCACCACTTTTACTGCTGCTCCCTCTGCACAGAGAACAAGGATTGGGCCTTGAAACACTGCAATAATTACACTAATCTTTCTGCTGTCCTTCAGCTGTGCACTCACAAAACTGCTGTCACACTGGACATCATTCTAAGATACCCATTTTCAGGTAGTTTAAGTACATCTGACTGCCAAATAATATTCAGCTTGTATCCCTGTTTCTACCAGCTGTAATAATACCAGCCTGATACTTTTGTTCTCAGATAGACCACATTCTCCCCACAAGTACATGTAGCCATGCTCTCCTTCCAGAGCAAAGTGGAGGGAAAAGAACATAAAACCAGTGTTTCACAAACATTTAAGGACAAGAAACAAGAGCTTTCCCCAGCACAGAAGTCCCTGTGGGTGAAAAGCCAACTTAAATTTGTTGTTCTGCTCAGCTTGGCAGAAGGGCATGTTTATCCACTCAAATGATTTTTATTTTTAGTGGTTTCCTATAAATCCTCTACTTTTCTAAATGTTAATTAAAAATAACGTTTTAATCTTTAGATGATAAAACTTTTTAGCATGGCATAATCTTGTTTAAAATAATTTGTCTGTCTATACTCACTAATCTAATTGGAAAAAATCTAATATGGAATGAAATTTGTATGTATGTGTAGGTATAAACTTCTTCCTGTGCTCTTGCAATGATGTGAAACTTCTGTGCTGAAGGAAAACAGCTGCTAGCTTTTAAACAGAATAAAGATGTGCTACAATTTTATGAGAATTCACTTCCTAATGTCATTAGGTCTGATCTTCATAAATATTGCCCAGGTGCTGAGCTGCTTTCTGTAAGCAAGCCACTGCAGATGGAGATCTGAGCTAGAGCACGTTCTCTGCTACTGAAAAATGCATGTTTGGTGCAAAAATGCCACTTCAGGAATGCTCTGCAATAATTTTGAGAATGGGAATCTCTTGGTAAGCTCAGGTCTCATCTCGGAGAGGATGGAAGCAATAAAAAGCTATGACCTGAGACCACATATTTGAACTATAAATAGTGCACACATATTTTCACTTACCTTTCACTTGATAGGCAGGCAAAACAAATATAGTGCAGCTGACCTGGAAATGGTGAAGCAAGACAAGAGACACAGCAAGGTCTTTCAAGCATCCATTTTACATTGCTTTCTTGTATTTGCTAACTCTCCTCACTACAGTACTCATGCTGGATTTGGAAGTCTCTTTCATGCTGCAAAATACCTCACTGCCAAATCTCTGCAAATTAGGCTACTGTTACCATGTTATTCATTGTAGAAGCAAGTTTGCAATGGGCATCTGTGTTCTACATCAGTGATGATCACTGTTATTGAAGATTAAAGCATTTCTCACTTGATATTCTACCTCACCACTGTGAAGACTGATCTGTGCTTTTAGGAAGGCACTGACAAAACTCCCAGTGGTCCAGCAGTGTGTGATCATAGTTCATGTCTTGTTGAGCTATACCTGATTTTTTTCTTGTTTGCAGCACTTATGAAGAACTGAGTGTCTTATTTTGAAAAATCCCACAGGCCCTTTTCAACAGCTGTGTGTGCCCAGAAACACAAAAGCAGATGGACATTGCAGTGCAGTGAGGGTTGCATCCCTTTAACAAGTTAAGAAGAGTAGGAAGAGAAGATCAAGAAATTAAGAAATGAAGGTTAATAAATAGCATGGCATAATTTAAGAAATTAAGAAGAATAAGAAGAGAACAATATCCTAAAGAACTGCAATCTTGAACTTACTAGTGAGGGAATACTGAAAGTTGAACTATATTTTCAATGTACTGCTCCACTTCTCTAGCTTTCCTTGGGAAGAAGAGAGTGAATCCTGACCATTTCTGAAATACAAAGGGCCCAGAGGTGTCTACCCCCAGGAATGTTTTCTAGAGAAAGTGATTATACAGAGTATACTCCAACTGTCCCAGATCTCAGATGATCTTAGATAATTTCCCTGTGCACAGCCGTGTTTCTGCACACAGCTATACTGGGAGAGTGGATGGGAAGGTGGAGGTGAAATCCCCTAAGTTGTGCTAGGGTGATGCTGTCTCCACATAGGACTCAGATCTTTTCAGCTCCAGTCATGTTTGAATGCTGGATGTAGGTTTCTTTGAACATTTCTTGAAACCTCTTTGAGCTTCAGTGACCCCTCAGGCACTTTTGAAAATGGGACTGAGTCATGAAGTTGTTTTGGAAATACTAGCCATGCTTCCTTAGGGAATACTTATCCCCTTCCTTATCCCCTTCCTTGCCCTCTGTCAGGCAAATACATAATTAGAAAGGGTCGTGGCAGCAATGTGTACATCAGGTAAGTCAGGGTTTCAGGTCTGGACCCAGCAAATCTGGGAGATAGGAGTCCTCTCTTTCACTTCATATTTTTGTACAACTCCCCATATCCCTGCTTTGTCCAGCAGTGGTGATAGAAAACTGGTTACTGTGTTAAGTGGAACATTTCTTGCTTTAAAAGCAATATCTTGCTTTTAAAGCAAGAAAAGTTCCATCAGCTGGTGGATCAAAATGTTCAAATGAGGTCAACTAAACCAATGCAAGGAATTGACACTCATATGCTGTTTAGACATTCACAGTGTCAGCTGCTGCAAATAACCCTTTGGACCTAAACTTCTTTCTTCTTGGGGAAAAAAAGTCAAGCTTTTTTTCCTTAAATATAAAAATTGTAAACCTGCAAAAAAGTGGTAGTGTTAGTGTTCCTTTAAAGTGCCTTTTCTACGAGCTGGATCAACAAATCTAAAAGAACAGAGATTCAAAACTTTGTGTCTTCACCAGTTTAGTTCCCTTTTTAGCTCTCTCTATGGCAAAAAAATGTCCCAGTTCCTCAGATGAGAAATTCTAACATCTTAGTTCAATGAAGTCCTGCACCCTGACTGTTTCAACAGAGACTGAATCTTTGGAGAACCAAAGCTAAATTCCAGGAATCCCCCAGAGCATGTAAAACTAAAGTTTGTCTGAAATTTAGGTTTATTCCTTCAGGAAAAAGAGAGGTATATTCCTAATACCAGAGCAACCCAGTGCCACAATGCAAATTCCAGACCAAAGACACAAAGGCAATGGAGCACCTGAGCTGAAAAACTTTAAGATTTTATTATAAATTGAACAAACCCACTTATTTTGTCCTTGCCTTTTTCTTACAGCTGACCCATTTTACTGAGAGTTCAGGCAGCAACAGTAATGTAGTCAGTCCAAGACACAGAACAGTTCAGCTTGTAATTTTACATTTCAGCTAAATTATAACTGAGAACAGTTTTATTGTGGAAGGTGTCATGCAAATTCTAATGGGAGGCAACATTGTGTGCTACCCTTAATACAGTGCCAGATGATGAAATGTTTGGAACATTCAGTGGGCATGCTGAGCATATATGAACATTGTTGTTATCTTTCCCTGAAGGACTAATGGCACTTCATGGCATTATTTACATACTTCTCAAAGCAACGCAGAATGTTTCTGCAGCTCCTCATCTGTCTGATACGCCTCTAGAAAGCAGCAGTGCCTCCATGGCTGCTAATGCAATTATGACAAACTCCATAAATAGGATTCACTCTTCAGGGTTAATTTCCAAATTTCTTTATGCAGGGAATAAGAAATTAAGTTAAAAGCAGATGTTTTAGGAAGTTAGGCAGGGCTGGAATGAGTTTAAATGTTAACACAGATTAATAAGTAGAATATTGTGTTCATTTGTGCTAATTATTTCCTCAGAAGGCATCCATCCAATTTAGGCAATTACACAGCCTCAATCCTATTTAGGCAATTACACAGCCTCAAGTCTTCATTTCTTACCGGTACTACCAAGGGACTTCATCTGCTAGTTCAAGTTTGAGACTGTTCATGTGTTTTTAATAACATAGATTTAGTTTGAAAGATGCACTTGAGCTGTTTCCATGTGAATATTCCACACTTACAGAGAAATTCATTTGATCTAAATTTAAACTGTAGCTATAGTAACCAATGTTCACTGTGTTTCAGGAAGGCATATATAATCCTACTCAGGCACAAGGAAACATGTTGTGTTAATTATCATTCTATCAAAACACTAGAGTTTGTATTTTGGAAAATAATTGTCAGAAATTACAAATTCCTACTACCCCGGCTTGGAAAGCAAGAGATTTGCAGGAGTGTATTCTAATGTCTCTTATAAGCCAGCTTTGGGGTATTCAAGGGAGATTTCCTAAAGCAATTTCCAGCCTTAGACAAATAAGGTTAGTGTTTCAGTTTCAGGTAGATGATCAGATTCTTTTTACTTGAGCCACTCAATGATAGATTCTGTCGATGATTTTGCAAAGGTAGGAAACATCACTTACAGTACTGTCCATATGAATCACTTACAGTAATGTCCATATTAATCAAGATGAGTAAGGACATGCCCTTGTTTTATTCCTCTGACCGTAGAACATTAATTTTGTGATTTTTGAACAACTTAAATCAGTGAAATCAGAGCATGCTTTTCCCAGGCTCCTCTGTCTGTTGAGAGGCAGTGCTGCTCTGCTGGTGTAGGGAAGCCAAGACTCCTCAAACCCAATCTCGCATTTGCCAGAAAACCGCTGCCAGGCTCAGGAAGCAACCTCTCCTTTCCAATGTATGACATTTGCTTTAAATGTTTACTTTAGGTACAGTAAGCTGCCAGGGGTCTGGGAGAGCAGGCATCAAATGTTTCTACAAATGCTGCTATGATCAACGTGTGTTTCTTCATTTGTGTTTTCCCCAGAGTCGAAAGAAAGGAGCGCGCACGTTTGAAGACGGTGAAATTCAACGCGAAACCCGGTGTAATTGATGCAAAAGGGGTATGTACACAGTGAAACCTTCTGAAATTGCACTTAACAATTGTTTTATCCAGAGCAGAAAAAAAATTAACAACATAAGGAATATTTGGGTTGTTGCAACCAAGACCTGCACTCTAGCGAAATGTAGATCAGGGAATTAGTATGATATAATCTTTGAAATAATTAAATATTCTTTTTATAATAATACTGAATAACAGTGCCTCCTAAGGGGAAAATACTAAGAAAATAAAGAGCATTCTGTGATAGCTGTGATTTTAGTTAAATGGTGGATTGACAAGAAAAGACTTTAAAAATGAATGCAGATGGATAGCAGTTTAGTGAAATAGGACCAGAAGTCTAAGTTCCCTGGCTTCAAAAGCTGTTAAATCACAAACCAAAGGTTGTGAGATAAGGAGTCCTGGATAGAAAAAATTAGTTTTGGGGTGTTCTGCTTTGAAGTTGTGACAGACATTGAACACAGGTGTGTTTCACACCAGACACAATGGCCACAAAAACACAAAAAGTGCAAGTTGCACTCCACCAGCACCACCTGAACAGAACAGCATTCCTGCTGTTGCCACTTCACAGAGCTGCTTTGTTGTGCCCAAGTCAGCAGTTCTCATTAGCCTGATGGCCACTATCCTGTCTGGTGCCATCTGGCTGGCAAGTATTACAGTGTGAGAAATGCCCACAATCCTGCCTGTTAAGGTATATTTTTCTGCTGAAGTGTAGCTTGCCGTTGTAGCAGTCGTGAATATTTGCCATTTGTAGGGATTTATTGTTGAAACCGTCCAGTTGGCATGTTTGGAATTTACAACTGGAGGCTTCTGTGAGCAAACTAGGAGACAGAGATTCAGCAGCCATGAGGGAAAAGTCCTGCTTGGCTGCAGAATACAGAGCAGGGCCAAAACTGTGTGATGAGCAGACACGGCCATAGGTAGGTACTAGCAAGAGAAATAAAGTGGTTCAGCAGGTCCTTTCCAGACCTGCTGTTTTTGTGGTCTTCTCCCTAGTTTGAAATTCTTAATCTCTTTTTCCTTCAGTTTCCCTCCATAATGATAATACTAATAATTCCCTTATTCTGTACTTTAAGACAGATTAGCAGGGTAAGAAATTCCTTTTCCTGTGGACACAGTTCCTAGCACAGGGGTTCCCAAGTCTCTGTGCACCAGCAAAATAGTATTTCACACTTGCAAATACTTCCCTATTACTGCTCTACAGAACAATTCCTGAATTCAATGCAAGTGCAGAATTATTGTACAGACTGAAACAAGTTTACCAGATTTATAAGGCACATAGAACTGTCCATTATTTGCACTTGCAGAAAACTTGGTAAAAATATATCATAAAATGCACTAAGAAAACACTGATTCATCTCACAGCATTTCTTCAGAAGGCAAAATTCCGGATTTTAGTTTGAAATGACCACTCTTTTCTGCAACCCTGTATATTAATGTTGCCACTTATTTTGAGAGATAATAAGGTTTATATTGCCAATGAAATCATGTCTTAAATGTCTATTTCCCATATATAATCAAAGCCGCAGGGGAATAATTCATTCATATAACTAATGGTCCCTTTTCAAGTGATTCTGTCAAGAATTTAATTATCTCTTGATTCCCCAAACTGTTTTTCCATTTTTGTCATCAGTGTAACATTAATCTTCCAGCCACTCAACATCAGTGTTTGATTCAGTGTTTAGGAAATTGTGTAATTACAGAGCAAGACCACTGTAGCCTTTTGGGACAAATCTTGCACATGAAATAAGGTATTTGAGTACACACATATGGATGTGGTGTAGACCCAGGAAAACTCTTTTGTTTCAAAATCAAGCTGAAATTCAGATAGGAATGAGCTTAGGTGGGTCTGTGGCACCTTTGGCTCATACATTCATGACTGTGTGGGCAAGTGTAAAGGTCTTAGTTTACTATAAACATTGACCTGAGAGAAATCTTTTCATGGAATATTTCTAAATTTGGCCAGGGGGTGTGCATGGAAGCCTATAATAATAAACCACAAAATAACCCATGAACAAAAGAAAAAACACACAAGAACACCACAACCTGAACACAGAGAAACTTTGGGGATTTTGAACAGGTACTGGTGTATCTTACTGCAATTTTACCAAAAATCATCTCACTAGCCCTAACTCCTTTCTTTCCCTGTAAAAGCAACAGTCAAGAGCTAATAACCCACACCAAAGGTTTCCTGAGATAATACCAAAATCTTATGCAATTCCATCTGTTTATACCTCATTTTAATCCCATATCTGGAGATAAGATGCAAAGAAAATGTTACAGATAGGGTGACATTTGCAGTTGATCAGTTCCTTGTGTCTCACTGAAAAGGTGTTTAAGAATGTTCAGCAATATAGTTGACAAATCTTTTTGTAGGAAGAGCTAAAAGATAATCATTCCAAAGACCCAAAGTTCCTCTTTTTCAGGCCAAAAATGTATGTTACTTGTATGTTACTTCATCTGTAAAATTAGTTCAGCACTTCTTAAAAATGTGATTTAGACTATCAATTTAGACTATCAAAAATGTGATTTAGATTTGTTCCATTGGACTCCTCCAATCCATGCCTTGTGAAATTAAAGTCTACAAAATCAGGATGGATACAGAAACAGGGAATGTGAATCAAATTAGGCAGCTCTAGGGAAACCTTCTGGTCTCAAGTTTAAATAAGGCCACAGATAGTACCTTTCCATGCATAAATAATGCATAATTAAATTCCCATGCCCATTATAACAGGATATTGCATAAAAAATAAGTTGAAAATGAATTAGGTAAGTTAGCAAGTAGTGAAAATAATGACAACTTTAAAACGTTTGTCATGTAACTCAGAATATATTAATTGTTGATTTCAATAAGAGTTGTTATAAAAGGGAAAGGATCATATTACATCTACTTTTCCTTTTAAACATCTGTCATTGGACTGTGCCAAAAAGCTACTTGGCTAACTGAATCTCTGGCTTAATCCAACAGGGGTACATTTCTTTCATGTTCTGTTTATTCTGTCCCAAGGAAATTTATTTGTTCTGGCTCAGAGAAATCACCAGAGTCCGGGCCCTGTTAACACTTTTAAAGATACCAGACCAGAGATGGTAACATCTATGTAGTAAGGAAAAGAACACAAATACAGGGATAAACAGTTTCATTTCACCAAGCAAAGATTGTGCTTCTATTGTGTTGACCAGGTTCAGCCTCTATCTTCATTCTTATAGTTGTAGTGAATTTCAGCATTCTGATTTCTAACTGTTACTGAAAGTGGCTGGTGCATCAAATCCACCACTCCACTGCTTTGGTTCCCTACAGCCATTCTCTGCTGAAGCAAAGGATGGGGTTTCCAGGACACTGGAAGCATTTAAAAGAGAAAAAAAAATAGATAACACAGTTGATTTCCTAAGCATTTGCTTTCTCACTGTTTGGGGCTCACTGGTCTATGGATAATCAATGGAAAATGGAGCAGCCCAAAGGTTTATGTCTGATGTTTTTGCTCGAGGAAGCCAAAGAAGTTATGTAAGCACAAACTCCATTAAAAAGTACGTTTTATGCTATGTTGAACTCAAGATCATATCCCAAGTACCTTCTGATGCTCACCTTTGCACCAAAAGGATCAGAGCATGTGAGTAGCTGTGAACAGGGTTATGTATCTACCAAAAGAGCATACTGAATTCTTGGTAACTCTCCCTGCCATGGGCTTCAGACTGAACAAAAATAATCTTTCCTTTTCTAATCCTAAAACCTACAGTTGTTGAGGACTTTTCAGATTTTGTAGTGAATCAGAGTGTCAAGTGAGAGAAATATTGCAGGGGGGAAAGAGATTAGCCAGTAATCTACTTTTTTCTTAGCTGTTAAATTACAACAGCTCTTTCAGGAGACAAAAATAGCACCTTTTGCTTTTCTCCCTGTCAGATCACATACACTTCCTTAACTGGCTCTTGAAAATATTCTGCAGTTGAAATTATAGCTCTTGGAAAGACTTTTAGCAACACCTCAGTTTTACTAATACTTATGGGTGTTGCCTGTTTCCAGAGATGTGTTGAAATATCAGGAAACATGTCAATAAAACTTAATTTTATGCAGAGAACTGTTTTTTTATACCACATGCCTTTTCAATTCATACCTTATCTGGCCAGTGACTCCAGAATATTATGTACAAGTACTCTATTTCATTTCCCAATGAAATGAAAGTGATGTCTCCCACAATCTCCATTCTTAATGTGTGTGTCAGGGTGTGGGGAAATATTCAGCCTATGTTTACTGAGAAGCATTCCCAGATGTGTGCCTGCCCTAGTGAGGCTGCTCGTCAGGGATAAGGTGCCTGTCAAGAAAAGGGACTGCCCCATCCCTCCAAAACCCCTCCCAGCTCTGCTGTTCATCAGCAGGTCCTGGGCTGTGACCACACTGCTCCTTCACTACCCATTAGGGTTTTTTTCTATTCTCTTTGCTTGTCATCCACAGTTCTTTTCAGATTCCAGTCAGATCACCTGCACCACACTCAGCCAGCCTCTTCAGTTGCCTCTAAATGAATTTATTATGACAGTCAGAAGTTTGATAGCATTTAATTATGGTTGTAGAGACAGCCACAACACTCAGAGTGCTTCAGTAAAATTTCAGAAGGCTTCAAGCATCAGCACCTTGTTATCTAGAAGTCTCTCATACCTTTTCTGTGTAACCTCCCATGGGCAGCTCCACACAGCTCTGGCTCTTTCTCTCCTTCTTCTCTCTTCTTTCTATAGTTCCATCTTGCTCCTTCCTGTCCCTAGCACAGCCACCTAACCCTGTATGTCGCTCACCTGATTTCCTGTCCCTTTCTCCTCACAGCAGGGCCAGTTGACTCTAATCAATGACAACCCTCTCAGGCACAGGGTGTGACTCTTGGGGTGTCCTGTGCAGAGCCAGGAGCTGGACTCAGTGATCCTTGTTGATCCCTTCCAACTCAGGCTATTTTATGATTCTGTGGTTTTCTCTCTGTTGGATTTAAGTTCTGTCAAAACCTTTAAGACGTCCAAAATGGGTAACATTGGGTGTCATGGAAGAATCTGATCTCAGCATTGTTTTTGTTTGTGGAACAACTTGTTTCTGGGAGGAGATGACTTCTTCACACATAGGAGTGTGCTGGTTTTAACACCAACACGAAATTAAACTACAAATAAGCCACTCCCACTGGATGACTGCCAGTAAAGGGTACTCAGCTTTTCCTGCTGAATCCACACACCCCAGGGATGATGTGTGTGGAACAGAACAACTTGGTCACACACTCACAGCTCTGAAGTCCACCCCCCTCTCTGTGGGCAGGACAGGGAGGAAAATGTGAATCTCATTTGTCCAACTACCCTTGCTCTTTCCTGAGTTTTCACATCCTCCACAGCTCTGTCTTCACACTTCATGATGGAGCTGGTGCCAGGCAGTGGATGCTGGCTGGACTTTTGGACTGATCTGAGCCTGCAATATTGGGCTGCCCTGACCATTCCCCTTGAGCTGGACACTTTTTGCTCAGCATTTCTCCAAGGTGTGTTAGGAATAGCACTGTCATCAGCATCTGCTTCACTCATGTGCTGAAGTCAGCAAATGAAATTCAAATGATAAAGTTGCACATAGCCAGAAAAATTTAACTGTATGGATTCTTGTTCCAGCTTATTTTGAGGCACTCCACAAAGACATGCAGTAATTTCATAATAATACCTGTTGGATCCAGCTACAGTCAATAATAAAGGAAAACGAGTCTTCAGTTTTAATTTATGTCATGGTAGCAGTGCTGACTCTGGCAGGAAACTAACAGGTGTACCAACTTTAAGGTTGGTATACCTTAAAGAATCTTGGTTTTTAAGAAGGTGAGTCAGTTCTAGAAATTGGGAAAAAAAACCTGTCAGGTCAAACTAGAGGCTTATACCCAGCTGAAGTGTAGAAATATGTTTCCATAGCTTTCTTTGAAAAATCCAGTAAAAGTAGAGTATTTGACAAAATTTCTTTCAACTTGAAAGAAAATATTAAAGCAAAAAATCTTTGTGTCTGTTTTCCGTATTTCATTTTATTGAGAAGTACCAATTCTAAATATGAGCCTGCAATTTGTAAGCAAAGTGGGCTAGGTTAGAGATATTGAGAAATAAAGGAATTGTCATTGAATTTATCCAGATCAGGAAAAAAATTTCTGCCTATTGGCATCTTGTCACTCAGAGGAAATACTAATAGATTAATTTTTCAGTTTATCAGCAATATAAACACACTTATTTTATAGATTTTACTTTTTTTTTCTATATTTTTTCTGTAATTCTGATAACTGTGTGGAGTTGTATTTATAGGATAATATTGTTTCTTAGGTCATCATATTAGGGACTATAGTATCTGTACTTCTTATCCCACAAGAAGTTTGTGCCATCCATGCTTAAGTAAGAGAAATTTTTAGGAGAGTCACTGACATAAAGATACGTAGTGCAATGTTTAAATCAGTCACAGATCAAATATATCACAGTGAAAATTTGCTAGCACAGGTAAAATACCAAAGTTTATAGCTGAGAGTTAATTGTTTTTTCTTCTAAGCTGTTCCAGCAGAAATTTGTGCTGAGTTGAACTTCATGCGTGATCTATTTTTATAACTTGCTGTCTAATATCCTGAATTAAATTAAAGTAGGAAGGTTGTATGTATGTATAGATAATGCCTTAGTTACTTGGGTTTTCTTCTGAAAAAATGGTTGAAAGAAAAATTTGTAGTATTTGCAGTAGATATTGTCAAAGAATTAGAAAGAGAACAAAGTTTTCTTCTAGTAAAATATCACACAGCAATGTGGAGTTAAGCATCAACACTCATCCAGAAGAGATATGCTCTATATCTCACATCTTTATTTCTGACTCAGTTAAATTAAAGCAGCTCAGTGATTGCCTTAGTGACTCAGAGACCATGTTTGGAGGGTTACAAGGACACAGGAACTGCCCCCTGGGTCAAAGCTACAGTCCATGTAACTTGATATCCTGCTTGGATATCAAGCCTGGTTGTGAGATTACTGTTGTGTGCATTACTGCAAGATGTGAGAGCTTCACCTCCTCAACAAACCTCAAACCAGTCTCTTAGAGATGGCCTTTGAGTTTGTTTGCCCATGCCTTTATTTAGTATGACTTCAACTGCAAGGCCTAAATAAATCAATGTATTCAATGAAAAACAAGAGCCTGGTATAATTTATGTCTGCTGAGCCAGGCCTTCACCACAATTCAGCCTCCTATGCCAGTCACTATTCCTTTAACTCAAAAGGGAAGTTCAAAAGATCATCTTGTCCAACTATCTTTCCATAACTACAGTTTGAAAGCATGTAGCTATTGTAAATCTTTCTCCACTACTCCATAACAAAGTAAAAGTAATAAAGGTCTTTACTCAACTTATTTTGTGCAATGATCCATTTAATGCAGTAGTTTGCATTTGCACAAGTGCACAGCACTTGATTGCATGAATGTTTCCACAAAAAACAGTTATAAATTAGCAATTTGGTGGGTTTTTAATAGCACAGATAACCAATACCTTCTGCAGCTTTATTTATTAGTGAATTAATTCAAAAGGCTGCATAGAGACCAAAATCCTCAATTTCATTTCAAAATTTAAAGAAGCACCAGCAGTCAACTGGGAATCAGAGTTCTAAAAAATATTTAAGAAAATATCATATCTAAGGAATGACGTTCAAGTGGATAAAGGTCCTACAGTATGCTGTAGGAAAACCTGTGGGTCTGGGTGATCAGACAGTCCCAAATCTTTGCCAAGTGCACACGATGCTACCTCTGATCTCTGGGGCTCTTCTGACATCGTGGTTGCACAAAGAGTGCTGGGACAGATTCACATGCACAAAGATTTATCTGTAGCTGATGACATATCAGCTCCAACTGGGAAAGTTCCTTTTCAGGAAAAAATATTGACCAGAGTAGAGGAACATTTAGGACAAACATCAAGTACACTTTCTGATTCCAGTTCAAGACTTGAGGAAGGTGAGGAAGACCTTCACATGGCCCATTTGGCTGCAGTGAGCTTGGCTAGGTCCAAGGCATAAATCTGAGATGCTGGGTCTGTGAGCATCTCATCACAGAAACACAGATATCAGAGCTGTGAGAGGATTGTTGTTTAGCTCTTTTCCCTTCACCACCCCCTTCTCTCCAAGCACTGCAGTGTTATTCCCCACAGTACTTAAGATTAGCAGATTTGTTTTAAATGTGAAAAAATTATCTCGGCTTTTCCACTTCCCTTGGGGCAGATTATTCTACATCCAAATTGATTTCACTGTCAAGGAGCTTTGCCCTTCTTATTTTCATGCTATCAATTCCAGTGCTGCTGTTTGAACAATTCCTTCCCACTATCTTGGTGTACAGCCTGCAGATACGTGTAAATTACCTTGGCTGTCACGTAAGCAAGATTTTATGTTGGTGTTTCATCTTGCTAACAATGATATAACCATGCAAATTAGCATAGAAAAGTACTCCCTTCATACCTTGCACCCAGTTAAATACAGGTTTGCAAAATTGAAAATACTGATTTTACGCAGTTTTTTTGGAAGTCTATTAGTCTTTCTTCTCCCCCAGTAGTTTATGTTGGTTTTAACTGTTGTTTTGTCAGGAATTAAAAGTGAGTTGCTGGCAGACAACAAGCAGTAATTCAGTATTTAAAAAAAAAAACAATTATTAAAATTTCATACTCATTAATACTAAGTCACCTTACCCTTGTCTGGAGAAGCTAGACAGCATGGAGTTTTTAACCAGGCTTTTTCTTTTTCATTTTGGATTGCCAACACCCAGATCTCCCTACGTCTTCATGGGAAAACTAAGCAAGCAGGGTTATTCTCATGTAAGCTTCTTTCTTCTCACCCAGTTGGTTCTTGCTTATCAAAACAGATTATGGTACAAAAATTCAACAGGGAATGAGTGTAGCCCAGGCTTTAAGTATCTAAGAAAACTAAAGGCTTAACATAACAGAATAGGGATGTCCTTCCCCTTGCACCTCATCATAGGGAAGTTGGCTAGTGCTGTTTGCCAGCATGTAGTTGTGTGTGCAGACTGAGAATGAAAGATGGACATCTCAGAGAATATTCTCTGTGGGCTCTGCACAACCAGGCTTACAGCTGCCACTCACAACTCCTCAGCTTATCTTCTGCACGTCTGCACAGACACCGTGAAGTTCTCTCTGTGAACCCAGGCAGTGGCCAAGTTTGCTTTCGTCAGGAAAGCAAGAATGGTTCAGTAGCACTGGCAGTCCTCTAGACTTGGTCAGGTCATTTAACCTGAGATTTCAAATTCATCATGGCTTGGGACTGTTGGTGAAAAAGCCCATCTTAAAACCAGTGAGGGGATATATGTGCTTCCAAGGAGAAATGCTGAGTGTATGCTACAGTCCAGACATTTTTCTTCTGGTGTCAGTGCAAGTTTTTGATATGATGAGAGAGATTTAAAATACATAATATAGAGATCTATAAAACTAAAATATTTAAGTGTAGGGATTTAACAGTGTTTGAGTGCCCAATCTGTTATTAAAGTCAGTGTTCAAATGAGTAAATGAATCTCCCTAATACAAAAAGTGCCAGTAAAATATAGAGAAAAGGACTACAGACATCATGTCTAAATTTTGTAGATTTTTGTAGAAGGCTAAGTACATGAGAGATTTTCATTTAACTTAGGTCAAAATAAGGTATTGAAGAAGAAGAAGAAGAAGAAGAAAACCACATTGCAGATGAGAAGCAGAAAAATTAATTTCTCATATGCACTGCTAGACCAATCTGAGAACAAAAATGACATACATAATCATATAACATAAAAACTAGGTTAAAGCACAGCTCAAACCTGCCTAAAATTAGATGATATATGAAATCCATCTACACCCTGTAAAAAATAATTTCACAGCCAGTGCTCTGGAACAGCTTTCTCTCATGTGGACCCTGTACACTGGTTCCCAGCTCATGATTGAGGATCAACATTTGTTGAATGAAATGGCAAAAAAAGCATTCCTGAAGCAGTTGGGAGCTCATTGGCTTTGAGAAAATAGACCTGTAAGAGCACCCTAAAAATCTTTCCCCAGCATATTAGGATCTTCTGCAAAGCCTAAAGAGGACAACCCGTGTCAAGAGCACATCTGCACTAAATAGTAGGGGTTGGATCAGCTACACTATGAAAAAAAAATGGGAAGAAGTTCAAAGTAAACAACGATATAGTTCTATATTGCTATATGGTACAAGTATCAAATAACTGAGACTGTTTTTAAGATGTTTACCACTACAAAGAAAATTTTGAAATTGGATTGTTTATTTAATGTTACATGAAAATTTCCTTTAAAACCACTACCCTGTTAGCTGATGAGTAACATATATGTGGCTGCTGAGCCTAGGGAAAAACACTTAGAATACAAAACAGATGTTGACACAAAAAAGTACCCAAGCGAGTCCTTGGGAAGAAGGAACACACAGCGGTTTAATGTCTGTCACAACCAGGGGAGGTTGGTTTGTGTAACCCAGGCTTACATAACTGGGGACATCTGGGGATACTTGGTCAAGCAACAGTGCACAGTGCACATCACAATTATTCTTCTTGGCTTCTTCAAAACACAGTCTGTGTTTAAGTAGTATCAAACAAGGATTCAAGCCAGGACGTGAGTGAACGCTTTCCTCCACTTCTTTTTCTGAGAAGAGACTCTTTTCCATTGCAGATCAAGTGCTGTGAATGATGTCACTGTTCTGTTGTCAAACAACTTGAAAATTTCATTTGCCTTATAGTCTTAGGCACTTGTCTAAAGTGCCTCCTATTTCCCTTGCCTAGGTTAGTGGTGATCTGTGTGATGGCAGTGACATATACAAGTAATCTGTTTTACAGGTTTTTCACTGCAACTGAAATGCCCGAGTAATTTGCCATTACAGGTTTTACATTATCACAGCAAAGAACTTGTGACTTACAAGGAATCCATTTTCAGGCACTTTTTCACTGACTTTCAGAAACTGCCTGCATAAATGCTGTTGAACTAGACTAAGCTTGCTATCACATCTGCAATTCCAGTTGCATGCAACTTTTGTATCAGGTGGAGAGATGTAGGCAAATACCTTGGTCTCATTTAGCCTACATCTATTTTACAGCTTTCCAGAAGTGTACAGAGC
This sequence comes from Cisticola juncidis, assembly GCA_013400215.1. NCBI lineage: Eukaryota > Metazoa > Chordata > Aves > Passeriformes > Cisticolidae > Cisticola > Cisticola juncidis. The sequence continues at coordinate 1,960,119 of VXBR01007648.1, read as the reverse complement.
CTATGGCTCCAGAGTATTTGACAGGTCCAAAGTTTCCACTGTATTGAAGTAAAATTTCTCAAGTGTACATCTGAGTTTTGGAGTTTAACCTTGCCACACATCCTCATACATGTGATCCTTTCTTAAGAAAATACACACTTAATGTTGGCCTCTACTTTTCCAGCAATGGAGAAAAATCTGGAATTAACATGGTGTGTGCAATAGAAACATGGTTTGATACTGTGTGAGTCTCCCTCTTCTCTCTTTGCCAAGCCCCTTGTCTCTATGCTTTAGAGCTACAAATCATGATTTCTGTAAGAAGCCCTTTTGGGGTTGTCAGGAGGATTTCATATCCTTAAAGTGGAGACCATCAGCCTGATTTTAATACCACTTAGATAAAAAACCAAAATCATGGCTCTTGTCTTGGATTCCTTGTGAAGAAACATGCACTTAATTTAAGAATATAAACACTTGGTAAGCTCATTCAGTTAATACCAAGGACTAATTATTTCTCTAAGTTTGCAGAGTCAGACCCACTTTAGTGTTTTATAATATTTTACAGTTTGTTATTTTAAATATAAACGCTCTGACTACATCATGCTAGTATATATGGTCATTAACATGAATATACACATGGATTAATCTATAGAAATATTATCACATGCATAAACATATTTGGTTATGGATATTAATATAACTAGATCAGCTTTATTTTAGGAAGAAAGCTTTTTACTGGTGTAAATACAGTGACATAGTTGCACATGATAGTCATCTGCTGTGAATTGCCAGATTTTGATCATCCAAATTGAAGTGGAACAATATCTTATTAAAAAAGCAACCCATTACTTGAAACTGCAAAAGGGGAAAAAGTTTATATTGCTATATAAAATGTATGAAATATCTGTCTAATTTGGTGTATACTGTTAGATCATGCATAAGCGTGAAAATAATACGTGCTTTTCTGGTGAAAATATACTTTGTGAAGTATTTGCTCTAGACTGTTGGGGAAGAAAAATAAAACCATATTTATAAGTGTTATTTATCATATATTTTCTGTGAAACACAGCATATTTATTTATTATTTTGATAACAATCTCTTGAATTCCAAAGTGATGTGATTGTAGTTTTAAAACCCCTTTGCTTTTTGAGGTGTTATTGTTTATATAAATATATATATTTTTTCCCTTTAAAAGTGTAATGCCAGTAGCATTACTATGTCAAATTCAGATAAATTATTACAAACAACATTTTCACAAACAGAAATGTTAACATGCTACATTCCTTTCTTTGGAAAAGTAAAAGAAATTATCACAGAAAACACATTTTAAGTTAATTATATCCATTAGGTCATTAAAGTGATGTAATGCGCATGTCAGTCCTCCTTTCATCCATAGATTACTTTAATCCTTCATGTGCTTTTTTTTTTTCCTCTGGCTTTCTTTCATACTTGCTTTGTTTTGAAATTGCATGCTGTCTGGATTATTTGTGCATGACCTCCACATTAATATCACATTGAATGTTTACATACTCTGAGATATTTTCATGGGTCATTTATTCTACATGTGCATTTTTTTCTTTGTTTTCAGTTACTAAACTTTAAATATGCTTGAAATGTAAAAGTGGTATGAAACTTTTGTGACACGAGTATCCAACTATTTCAACAGAGATTTTCAGTATTCATCTTTCAGAAATACATATTTTAAGCCACATTTTATTCCATGATTTCCAAATGTAAGAAAATAAATTGTGTTCTGGGACTCTAAAAATATTCCCTTGCAGAACTGGAGCCAAATACTGGTTATATTCAATTTGAGCAATGACAAACACATGAGATTGGTCCTTTAAATTATTTAGGAAGGTCTCTGCTCTCTCGGAGGTCATCACTTGCAAAGTCCTGTGTATATGTTGAATATGAGAGACATTATAGGTCACTGAGTGACAGCACAGATCACTTCAGACACACACAGTCTGCAGCTCTGTGCTTGCTCTAAAAATGCCAGCCTCTTTCAATTGACTATACAGGGAGCCTATTTCCTTATTTAGTATCTGAAGTAAATGTCCCCATTAGGCATATCCTGGTTTTACACAGGATAGAGCTGTAAGTGCTTGCAAGTGCTTATGAAGTCAAAGGTTTTATAATATACTTACCAATTTCTTCTATATTAATTCTGATTTGAAGAATTACAGCAAAATGTTTAGCTCAACATGCAAGAAAATACTGCTTATCAGCAGAATTTCATTTCTAAATCACATATAACTAAAAGTATATCCAGAGAAACCTAATGCATAAAAATACATCTATAAAATAAAACAAAGGGGTTTTATTTTAAGAAGTTTTTATTTTAAGAAGTTGTCAATAAAGAGGCCAAATAAAACATTATTAAATGAACAACACATAGCAGTAAATAATTTTTTATTTTAATTGACACAGGGATGAATCCACACACTACAAGTAAATCAAAAACTTCCACTTTCCACATTACAGCCTATTTTTTTCAGACAGTTAATTAATTCTGTGCACAGTCTGCTGTGATTAAAGATGGATGGCTTGATCTCAAAGCATGCCAAACCATCTGCAGCCCTTCATCTAAACAAGCCAAACACAACAGTTTTCAAGTAAGGAGCTGCACATTGTGACTTAACACCTCTGGAATCAAATTGATCTGGTCTTCAGGAGCTTTGACTTCAAATTTCAGACCTCACCGCACCTCTGAGTCTTTGCAGCCACTTAGTTTGTGCTGATCTGAGTCACTACAGTTCTCTCCACTTTTACAAACTAGTTGTTTTGTCAGCATGAGTGTGACAACAATTAGACGTCCCTGTTTTTGCCCCATGCCTTTTCTCCTTCACAGTCATTCAATGACAAGCGTAAAAAGAACTTCATCTTTTCACGAAAATTCCCATTCTACAAGAGCAAGGAGCAGAGTGAGCAGGAAACAAGTGATCCAGAACGTAAGTAACCTCTTGGAGACGATGTCACATGCAGCAGCACAACAAATGGGTGACACGCATGATACCAGAACCCCACACATCTAGGCAAAATCTGTCATAGGCAGGCAGGAGAGGTATTACTACTGTGACCAATGTATGACTGCAGTTTGGATCCAGCTTCTCCTTCCATCTCTGGAAATACTATTTTCAGAAGAATAAAGCAGTGACCTTATCATTTGGAAGCGGAAATATGGCTCCTCAAAGTTGTTGTGACACCTGTCACAAATCCAAAATTGGCTCTCAGAAATATTCCCAGATCAGAATTGGCTCAAAACAAGGCAAACATGATTTCTTTGACAATACTAAACTAATTAGTTTTTAAAATATCTCTTCTAATGTTTTTTTCTTTTTGCCTTTGACTTTCACCAAGTTGATTTTCAATGGGCAGCTTCGCTGGAAGTTTAACAATTAAAGGAAGCAACCATGTTAACAGCTTGAAGAACTAAATTAGATCTTGGAATGCGTACCACCACAAGCATTTATTGCTTGCTTAAATTATATAAGGAACCAGCATTATTAAAAATAGTTGCTAGTTCCAAGCTCAGATATTCAGAGTTTTTTCTTAATAATTCTGTCCTACATTTATCCAGTGAGGATAGTTTCTGGAACTTTATTTATCTGGTTGTTCCTTCTTCCTCACAGCTCCAAAAGGCATGTTTCACAGTCACTGCCTCTTCCTTTGGCTGAATTTCCATAGATTATGGGTCTAAATTTGTTTCAGAAAGAAAAGGCAGGGATCCAGATTGCTCAATCAACATGGTCAGTCATGGTAGTATCCATTTCAACTCCACTGACTTCTTCCTTCCTCTTCTGCGGCTGTTCTTCCTTTCTCATTGCTCTCTCTGGGGACTTCCGTGCAGGACATCCCCGGATTAGGTGACGACGGTTATGGAACAAAGACTCTGAGTAAGTTCCCAGGAATGGTCACTGTAAACCCTTTTTTGTTTTGTTTTGTTTTGGCTTCTGTTTCTTCTCTGAGGACCCTCCACTCCTAGCATGCACAAGATAGAGTTTTATTTGTTACCCAGCTGTGAATGCATTACAAATGTTTCAATCATTCTGTTCTGCATGACGGTATTAAATAACATACAGTGTATCAAGCAGACACTTTCACTTCTTTTGTAATAACACCTTTTGTTTCTGACAGTATATTATTGTTCCCATCATGGCAGTTCTGTAGAGTAGCATACCTAAAACTCGTTTTGCTGCCTAGACTGTTCTTTTCAGCAACAATCCCTCCCTCTCCATCTAAAGGGAAAGTTAAACATTTCAACATGATCACATCCTGAGGAGAGCAATAGAAAATTAGTTTATGCTGTTGCTTCTGCATTTTCAGCTTTTTGCATGGAAGTCTTTGTTACTTTGCTGAATTTTTAGATTAGTATTTGTTATTAATGGAAGAAGACATTTGCAGGCTAGAGAAGACCATGCATTCTCCAAAGCTAATTTTGGACCAATTTTCACCATTAGCAACCTGTTCTCTGTTAAATAACCTTAATCAATTTTTCTTTCTGATGCAGCAATCCTGTCTCAAGACTTGGCATTGCAGAATGTATAACGTGTCAGATCATTGCTCAGAAACAATTTTCCTTCCTCAAAATGTGAACCAGAAAAACTGTATAGAATGAAATATTTGCTGCTGATTTCTACATATATAGCTATATTAAATTCTGTATCCAGAGCCAAATAATTTAAACAAAATGCCACTTGCATGCGTTTGGCTACTTGTTCCTCAGTTGTTTTGCCTTTTCTTAAGCGCCAAGTGATTGGAGCAAAATGTGTGTTAATGCTGCATTGCCTACTGGTTTGTATGTGCTTTTTAAGTGCAGGAATGCACATCCATGCACACAGTTTTGGAGATCATTCTGTGTCTGACTGAATTGTTGAAGGAACATTTTAATGGTTTCACTTAATGCCATGCAGTGGCTCACAATTTAAAGATGAAAGCTTTATCTCTTGTGCAAGGAGGAACGATTCTTCAAGACTGGTTTTGTCAGTGATAGACAGCGTCACTGCCACCTGAATTTTAACCATTCTGTGATCATTTAAGTGTCATAGCAGCTCATTAGCAACAAATGCAGATCCTTCCCTGCTAGAGAAAAGTAAAAAACTTCAGATCTGAGAACCTTCCTGAATATGTATCTTTACAAAGAGAATTGTGCAGAACATCCAACCATTTGAAAGTTACCTGAATTCTGCAAATTGATATGAAACAAAGTAGCACTGAGGTATTGGATAGGCTGCAATGCCTGTATTAATATTAATATTGCACCTAGTTTTAAATTATTGGTAGACATGCCCACCCATCCAAATTTTGTTAATTTTGAACTCAGACAAGCTTTTTTAATGACAGTTCTTACTACAAAGGATATTTTTTATTTTTAAATAAAGTTGTTCAGGGTCCATTAGCATATATGCTAATGTATAGCACATTATTTTGAGATAACCCCTGTTAACTTACTATGAAATGTCTGAAACTCATGATGCTGTTTTCTTCAAAATATAAGTTGAATTTTTAAAAGCTTTTTGCCTAGCCCAAGATCACGGTTTCCCATTACTATTCTTATCAGACATCATCCCTTCTCATTTCTGCTGCTCCAGTAGCCCCATCATTCCCAGTCTAGGAATCCTAAGCCATTAGACTGGTACCTGGAGGAAAGGCAGCACCTTGCAGAGAATTTTGGCACTGTTCCTTTCTTTCTCATTAACACAGAGTGCTCCCAGATGTACAGCCAATATGCCATTGGCTTCTAAATGTCTTAGATCAGCTGAAAAGTTTCAACTGCCAAATGATCTTTCAGGTACAAAGTAATCAGCATTTCTACAAGACAAACCAGTTTAATATGGTCCTGCAGACTTCCTGGAGAGCATATAGCATGATCTTAATGCCCATAAATAGTCTGCTGACTATTGGAACAATAACATTATATGATGTAGATTTCACCTTCCTTTCCAGAACATGACAATAGAAACAGGACATCTGACTTGACAAACCACAAGACTGACCCATTGTGATAGTCCTTATATTCCTGTTCACCCATCCAGACTGCTCTGGTGAAGGTTTTCAAACTCCAGCTCAAATCCTAAGACTAGACAATTTCTGGAAAAGGACTTCTTCCTTTTTTTTTTTTTTTTTTTTTTTTTTTTTTTTTTTTTTTTTCCTTTTTTTTTTTTTTTTTTTTTTTTTTTTTTTT
>VXBR01007648.1:1925025-1953941 GCA_013400215.1 Cisticola juncidis | reverse complement strand
CCCTTAGTTTTTTTCATTTGCTTTGTCTTCTTTTTGGTTTTGCTTTGTTTTTTTCCCTTTTGGACAGGGTAGATTAGATACAGTTACAATATTTGATACCAAAATAACTTTCATGTTAATCTGTTAATCACTGTGCACAATCCTTTGGGACAGTGCACAGTGATTAAAGACAGATACAGGTTAGAAGTTTAGCAGGAGTAGTTTCAATGCATTAATGATGCACATCACTGATAGTGCAGAATATGAGCAGACACTTTCAAGAAATTGCTCATGACATCAAGTGACATCCAAGTTGACCATAATACACATTGAAATGAAGCTATCAGAGATGTCATTTACTGTCTATCACAAAAAGACATGGGTTTGCCATGGCACATATCCGTAGCTAATACATACAGTTTCTTTCTGAAATGCCACAAGAGAGAAGGCTTTCATTTTACCTCTGTAAAATGTCTGAGCATTTTCAGGTGATGTCACTGCACAGCTTTATTTCTGCTCTGCATAACTACCTTTGCATGATTGTGGCAGTTCTTTTAAGTTTCTGCAGCTCTGTGGTGCTTGGTTATGTTCTTTAATTTGCTGTACTGTTCTTGCAGAACATGTTTCTTCTAATGCCAGCGATAGTGAAAGTAGCTACAGTAAGTTACTGCTTTCATTAGAGTCCTTTTATTTTGCATTGCTTGTTCTGTTTCTTTTATTTTGTTTCTCTCCTTGCTACTTTTTTGTTAATGTTAAAAAGATCACTGGAGCAAATGGCTTGGAATTCAAATTTATGACCATATCTTGAGTACAAAACTATAAAAGAAAACTGGCCAACTTTATAAGAGAAGAGAGAAAGGTTGTTACTTGTGATGTATTAGGGACAGAAAACTAAACCTGGCTTTGGGTAGCCTATGCAAGCCAGGATTATTTCATTTAATGAAAAAAAATATTTCAGTGGGGGTGGGGGGAAGTCTCTTGATGATCTTGTAAGTGTAAAGTTACTGCACAGACATAATTAAATCTGTAAGAGGCATTCTTTTTACAAGGTCACAATTTTAATTGCATTTCTGCATGCCTGTATGGATGGCTAAGAAACAGTCCCAGAGATTTTATTGAGCTCTTAGTTTTGCCAATACAGATTTCCTAATTCATACTGCAGTCTTATAAAAAGGTAAGATAGCTCTTCACTGCTTAGGCACTGCAACTGAATTTCACTGATACCGTGTAGGTGGAGATCCCAACCCTGCCATCTGATTTGCTTGGATTTACAGACGCCATGTGATCATATAACCAAGAAGCAGATTGTATGTTTTGGGTAGCTTAGCCCATAAATTTAACCAATATCACTATGTTTTGGAAGTTCTGAAAAGCAGAAAAAAAAAAAGGCATTAAATAAATGAGTAGACATTTAATAAAAGATAACTAAAATGACAGAGTGCTTGCTATATCACCCAGTTGTTTCATTTATTCAAGCCATTTGCTTAACAAATCAAGTTTTCCACCAGTCACTCAGCACTTGTGCTAAGCACCCACATACATTCAGGTAATCAGTGGTATCATACCTCATGTTTACTAGCCCAGATATAACACACAGCAGTTGAGCTCTGTTAGTAAACACTGGTTTGTTTCAGCAAAACAACTAATCTTATCCTATTCAGAAATGGTAAATTGGTTTGTATAACTCTTGTATTGAAAAGGTTTCCTTGGAAAGCAATTGCCAGAGTCACAAGAAAACAGTAGGCACTCTTGAATTGCCAAGATTCAATTCTGAACTGATTTATTTTTAATATGCCCTCTATTTGAGAGGAAAGGTGGATTTTATTTTTGATTCTATTTATATTGAGATATAAGATGTTCTTTCCCTCGATTGACTTTACAATCAGAAATTAATCTAAGGGTTAAATTTTCAAAAGTTTGCACAAGTCAAATTTCATCCAGATCTGTATATTTCAGGGAGAGCTCAGGGTAAAAGCCCAGAGGAGAATCTAGGCTGATGAACTGTCCCCAAACAGCAGCCTTATTAAGAGTGCCCAATATTTAGGAGTGCAGCCAAAAACTTGGGGCATGTCCACAAAAGCCTGTTAGCAAATTTGATCTTAAGACAGGCCAAGTAGCCAGTTCTTTGTAATAGGCTGTGTAATAGCTTTAAGTGGGTTTTTGAGGTGCAAGGAAGGTAATAGAAACAATTTGGGAAAGTTAGCTGGAACACAGCTATTTGGAAGAAAAAGTAGTGCTGCAGTAACAGCCCATGGCAGTCCCCCTCCTTTTGGAGTGGTTCCATCTGTGCAAGCTCTGGTCTCACTCCAGCAGCATCCTGTTGGCTGGATTTTCCCACACGTTACTGGTATGTCAAACAACCTCTGCCTGGTGGAGAGGATGCTGGCAGGGATTTCTTCTCTGCCCACAGGATAGCTATGTCATTAAGAAGCACAGGAAGCCCATCTTAGATATGCCAAATGAAAGAGGATTTAAAATACAGAACGTGGTGCCCAAAGAGCCTGATTTCATTTGCTAAGGATTCATTGGGGTGTGCTAACATATTTGAAGGCATGACCTTGACAAATTAGCAGCTGTGGTTCCCAGATGGAAATTATTGTTTCAGATAGCCATGGTGGCACCTGAAGTCTAACCTGACGGTGTTCAGTTTCCACCTGGCCATGGTACATCAGCATATCTTCTGTAGAAAATTGAAACCTTCCTGAGTCCAGATGATTAGTCTTTGGATCTTCAGGCAAAGAGATCTGAGATCTGCTGTGTTGACAGTCCATCCCATTGCACAGCTCATCACAGCAAATCTCCCCTAGAAAAATTATGTGTCAGGAACCAAGAAAAATCAGATGAGAGTGAGAAGTAAGTGGTCAGAGAGTGAAGTCAACAAATTGTGAGAGGTGGAGATAAAAGGGATGAGGCCTGTCAAAGGAAGTTCTCTTTTCACTTCAGATCCCACTTTTTGGGACTGCTGAGAAAGGGTGCTACACTGTCAAAGCTTATCAACATCTCTGATATGGGAAGACTAATAACGAGACATAGTCTTAGAAGATTTCCTAAAGTATTCCTCACTGCCTCCTGATTTATTTATTCCTAATGAGAAGAAAAGAAAAAATAATGATTGCCCAAGATAACATTCCTGGCAGAAGAAGACAGCATGCAGTTACTACTTCTGCTATTGTTTGAATCTGGGTAGGTGGAAACAGAGCTCCTCATCAGCCTCTGCCACAGAACCAAGTTTGCATTAATTCCATTTGGACCCAGCTTTGTTGCAGAGTTGTCCTCAGTGTGCTGTAGTGTCACTTCGAGGAGAGTTTGTGTGATCGAGGTGAGGCACTGCAAGTTATTTTGCGAGGACACCATGTGTCTTGGAAGCTCATCTAGCCCTCAGTCTGTGCACTGGTGACATGGAGCATACTGGTGACATGCAGAGGAGAAAAAAGGAAAAATTCACAGGGAGCAAGTAGAAAACTGTTAGGGGAATCAAGTGGTTTACATGGGGTTGTGACCCTGTCCCTGTGCCTCTTTTCTTCTCTGTTGCCCCAGGAAATCAGCAGAAAGAAAGGGGTTGCCTGCCCCACTGCTTTCTGAGAATTGGAACTGTGGGAATTTGGGGCAGAGTGACTGGCTGGAAAGCTGCCTGGGGGAAGAGGATTTGGGAGTGCTGCTCAACAACAGCTGAACAAGAAGCAGTGTGTGCCCAGGTGGCCAAGAAGGCCAGTGGCACCCTGGATCAGCCATGGTGTGGCAGCAGGAGCAGGGCAGTGACCGTCCCCCTGTGCTGGGCACTGCTGAGGCCACTCCTCCAATGCTGTGTTCAGTGCTGGGCCCTCACTGCAAGAAAGACATTGAGGGGCTGGAGCGTGTCCAGAGAAGGGAAACAGAGCTGGAGAAGGGTCTGGAGCACAAGTCTGATGCGGGACAGATGAAAAGAGGTTGTAGTGAGGTGGGATTAAAATTTGCTCCCAATTAACAAACAACAGAATGAAGAAATGGCCTTGAGTTGCACCAGGGAAGATTAAGGTTAGATGGTAGACAGAAATTCTCCACTGAAAAATATTATCAAGCATTGGAGAAGGCTGCCCATGGGTGTGGTTAATTCACCATCCCTAGAGGGATTTAAAAGACATGCTGAGGAACATGGTTTAGTGGGACCTGGCAGAGTTGTACTTGTCTTTTCCAAACTAAATGATTCTGTGCTTCTGTGATTCTATGAAATCACCAATTCACGCCTTGGCCAGAACAAAGAAAACACGGGGTAAGAAATGACCGGCAAGTACAGGGTGTTCTCCTGCAGACCTTCTTATATATCCCTATAAAAACAGGCCAGTTGGAGTCCAGAGTCAGGTGTTCTGCATTTTTTCAAGTGGGTCTCTGGCAATTGTTTTAACATATTTCTCTTAACTTTTGCTTCTCATGATGACCATTTAGTGAAAAGTAGCTAATTTCAAAACTTGATCATTCCTAGAACCATTCCAAACCAGCAAAATTGAAGGCTTCTGAGGCTGTGACCTGGACAGTGAGGAATAGGGTGACTACAAATCAGTCGGGCTTTTTCTAGGAGATGCTCTGTTTGTTATTTTTTAGAAAAATATATTGCTTAAAATTCAGAGTGTTTGGCTGAAATATTGCTTATGTCTCCAGGGTTAAAAAAACAGAAGTTCAAAAATATAATTGGAAGTCCTCCAATGTGTTCTCAAGAGAAAATTCTTTCACCACTTCTAAGTAACAAGAGTTGCAAAAAGTTGCAAAAAGCAAACCAAATTCCTTCTGCCAGTGCCCTCAACACTTGGTTTGTTATGAACAGAAGGGCTGGAGCCAAAAGTGGGATATTCTTTCTCCCAGCAGATAACCTTCAGCTCCAATAATTTCAGGGCAAACCACAGACACATTTGAGAGCAGAATCCAAGCCTTTATAAATAATAGTATTTTGGGGCCAGGAGCAAATGCTGGCTTGAAGTGGATGAGTTGCTACACAGCTGCTGCTGAATCACACAGCCATGCTCTTATGAAGTCTATGTTAGTTTATTTGTTCACATTCTCAGCAGTAAAGCCAAGTTTGAAGAGTGGTGTATAAAATCCTGGTCTAGCAGAAAGTTGTTCTTTTTGTGATAAGGACACATGCAGTCAATTTTGACTTATCCCTGGACCAGTGAATCAAACCATGATTTAAAGTTTATTTTGAGCTCTGTAACTTAAAATGTTATGATTTCTTTTTCAAACCAAGCCTCTAAGGACAGACTTTTTGCCATGGACTCATCAGTTTTTATTTTGCAAGACATGATTTTCATAATGGGCATGAATTTCAAGTCTCTCTCCTGCATATGGGTTGTAACACTCTTACACATGGTTCAGTAAAGGTTTTTACAGCTGTCATCAAAATTACACACACACTGTTGCATCTATTTAATCTAATTGCATAACTGGTTGTGATTGCGCCAATTACTTAGAGAGGCAATGCATAACTAAACATTAAAAATAAGAAAAACTGGTAGAAATATATTTTTTCTCTTTGTCAGCAAATCAGCAATTCACTCTTCTAATGAAATTTGAAAATTCATAACAAGGTTAAAGTAGTACTGATTATTAAAATGGGTTATTGATTATTAAGGACACTTGCATTGGCTTTGCAGAATTACTGTATTATTCAGGCATACTGAAATTGGCACAAGTACTGAAGTCTCATTTTATACCCACACAGCTATATTGAGTTTTGCCCGTAGACAATTTTTCAGTCATAAGTTCATGCTCAGACTACAGATGATCTTTTATATGTTGGATTTCCAGCCTTTCATGGCTATCAATGTATTTCCAAAAATAGTGTTCACATAAACAGGGCCCCAGCAAAGGGGTTTTGAACCAAATAGAGGCTGGGATATTGTCCAGTGTGGTCTGTGCAAAAGAAAAGAACAAAGAAATTGATTTCACCAAGATCTTGCAAATACAGCTCAGGTAATTCATACCTTAGCCCAAAATCTAAATGGATGGAGGCAGTAAAATAATCCCTCTTTGATTTTAGACCAGGTGAGCAACAAAATTCAGACAAGAGCTTGAAAATTAAATTAATTTGGTACATCTACAAGAATTTCACCTGTGTATTGATGGTAACCACCATCATTAGTCCAAAATTTTTAATGAATCCAAAAATTCTTTTTCATTTTTTTAAATCATAAATAACTTCTAGCTGTCTTTACTGGTACTACTTTTTTTTTTTTTAATTTATCAACTTAGACCTCTTTTCAGATTTTTTTCATTCACAGACATTAACAGGATGCCAAAATCTATGGATTTCCACTGCATGAGCTGCTGGATGAGGAAAGGTGTTTGTTTACCTGGTGGCTGCCCCAGCAGCTCTCCTACCCCATTACCCACATGATGGGTGCAAGTACACCAGACCTGTGGAAGCCCTGGCTGCTCTGGCAAGGCAGGAGGAAATGGAGCCTTTTTATGAGTTACATGAAAAATGCCTGATATCTGCCAGGTCTACAATGAAACTGGGTTTGAGCCTTTCACAAGCTCTTGGCCATCTAATCAGAAAGGAAAAACAGAGGCATCACACTAAATCCATTTCAGAGCTACCCATCTGAAACCCCATAAAATCCCTTAAAAAGATTAAATTAATACTCCTTATGAAATTTATCTGGCAGCACAGGACCTCACTGCCCATTTTATAGAAGTTATGAGTTATAACAAACTCCAAGTTGTTCTTCTATTCCCAAGCATGAGAAAACACCAACAGGCAAACCAAGAGCAAAGGGAAGCAGGGAGTGGTCCTGAGAAAATGAAAATTCTCCAGTAATTTTACCCATAAGTATATTACATTTAGGAAATGTTCCCCTTTTTGTCTTCTGTTTCCTTATTTTATTTATTTTCTTCTCTTTTGGACTTGATGGGATTTTACTGAAGAACACAGGAACATACCAAAATCCTAACTAAAGGGCTTTTCCTTTTTTGTCTTTTTGTTTTAACTGTTAAATGTCACAAAGATTTTCCAGATCAATACAGCTAACCTGTGCTAATTAAGCTGTTAATGTGGGTGTTAAATGAGGCTTAGGCAAATGATAAGAGCCTGTGTCCTGATGGATTTCACGCTGTGTCTTACCCCTCAAAGCCATCACAAGGTTACAGCAATCTGGTTATTGATTGACTCTAGAGCTCTTCGTTACACTTAATACTTTATGGACAACTTCAAAACCATACTGTACTGACCGAGTGGAGATCATTAAAGAGTACATTCTGGTAGAGTTACCATGCAAAAGAGCCTCTGAGGACCTACAGGATTTTGTCTGGACACTACAGGGCAGGATTTTTTTCACTTAGAAATTTAAGCTTCCTTAGTCCTTTTTCCAGAAAAGAAAAGTAGTAGAAATGGTGCAGGCGTTCCCCACACTCACACTGCCATGCTGAGTCTGGAACTGAGGGGTGAAGATCCTCACCTCTGAAAAATGTCTGTCTTGAGTTCTTGTTCAGTCAGCCTCAAAATTTCTCCTTACTTACTGCAACTCTTTCAAATGGCTTAATTTGAGTGGGCACAATTTGAGTGGGCTGGAGAATTTTTCTTTGCCTTCACCCTGGCTGCAGATTCTGTAGAATGCAGACATCTGTAGAACAGGCTTGTTTTTCTCCATAGCCCATACCCTACTGCAGGCATGGATGTACCAAAAGCTTTAGCATGGGGACATGTCTGCCAGAAACTGGGCAAAAAAGAAAGTAAAATCTGTGCTGGTTTGTCAGTGTTGGCTATAATTCTGTGCCAAAGCTAAGTCTTAGTCCACAGGAAGAAAAGGGAAAGGAAAAAAAAATAAAAACCACCACAATAGTTTCAGAGTTGTTGTTTGTTTGTCTCCAATTGCTACTGACACTGTCAGTCCAATCAGATTCTGCTGTTTAGCTGCAGATGTCTGCATCTGGCCTTGCCATTTAAATGCTGTTAGGAGACAGTGGAGACAAACTAACCCCTCTGACTTTTTCTCTCCTCACAAAGTAGACATGTAAAATAAGTCAAATGACTCATGTCTTAGAATAAGCACTTGCTTATTTGTAGGCAGCCACTGGCTCCAAAGGCTTTCTGGGGACTAGCTTAGATATAAGCACTCAAGCCTCAGGTTTCTGGCATTAGTGAAATGAAACTCCTGCTGTGGACCTGTTTGCCATCGAAACAAATACTTTCAAGTTTAAGATGGTATTTGTACAAACAGGCTCCCCTCCATTTGGTTGGGTATGGGATGGCTCATTGACCATCCCAAGACTGACATACTCAGACTGTTGAAAAATACAGCCTTGCCTCCTGTGGGGCAGAGGACAGACCGTGCAGGACCATCCTTGTGCAGCCTGGGGAGTGGAGTTTTTCATCTCCAGAGAAATGAGACATCCTGAGTTCTACATAACCCTTAAAATTTACTGGGAACCTTAAGAGAAACCCATGTGATGTATAAAACCTAGTGTAACAATAATTCTAGGTTTCCAACTTTGCAAAAAGCCAAAGTGATTACAATATCAAACGTTTGCAAACAGAAAAGAAAATCCCTTGTCCACACTCCTCACATGCTATATGGCCTTGTCCTCAAATGCTGCCTAATCTCTTCCTTTTATTAAAAATTATGTTCTATCCTTTGCTGCTTCAGCACCATTGCTAGGCAGGAGTTGGCCCTGTCAGAATTCCCTCTCTCCTAGCACATCAATCCAGTTTTTTATTTGCTGTTTTCTGTCATTGTCAATAATTACATTATTTTTACTTGAAGAGCTCTCTTCCACATTTATCACTGCTGCCTAGATACTATATCATACACAGAGAAAAATCTACCAACATAGCAGATTCATGGGGTGGGAGTCAGCTTAATATTTAAACACAAAAAAATTTGTGCCTTCTTGGGAACTAAGTATTGCATCCAACACAAAGTTTTGTTAATACAGTTAGTGGAGCCTCAAGGGCAACTCAGACAGCAGGCAGACTGCTTCTGGGTGAGGTGTACCATCCTCTAAATCCTGTATGTATTTCCATCAGGCAAGGCAGCGCTCTTCCCCTGTATGAGCAGACTTGGGTTTGGCAGGAGCCCACCAGAATAATATAACACAGGCTCACATGCATGCAAGCAGATGAAACAAAGGCAACCCTATTTTATAAAGCACTGGTGTGCCTTATGATACTCTTTCTTCTGTAGTATCCAAATTAGTTGCAGAATCCCACCCATGGATCTTCTCAGAGACAAACCCTGAACTGAGCAAAAATAAAGTCATCATTTTGAATTTTGCTAATTTGTATTTAGAACCCGCCACAGCTCTCATGCGGTACCAAGTACGTGGCAGTGACCCAGAAAGAGAAATGGGCAGGAATTATTCATGCTTTAGGTGAAGAATCCTCTTCCCTGTCCTCTTGCATTCCCTTGGATGGGAGGACAGTGATGCATCAGGACTGCACACCTGCACCCATGTCATGGTCCATATAGGGGCATTGTCTGTCATGGTGAATTTCTCTGGATTAGTCCCCTAAATATCACCATGAGAAAAAAGGGCAGAGGGAGGACAAATGTATAAAATAGGATGCTGTGAGAGCTTTAGTGAAGATATTCAAAACCTGCCTAGATATGCTCCTGTACAACCTGTTCTAGGTGCTCTAGCAGGGGGAAATTGGACTGGATGATCTCCAGACGCTGAAAGTCCCTTTAGCCCCGACCATTCTGTGAGTCTGTGATTTGTGTTCAGGGAAAGGATGAGGATCAGAAAATAGCTCTGTGAATGCACTAGACTATGGAAGCTATGCACTGAAGGACAGTCAACCAAAAAATAAATATATTCTGTACTTAAAAATTGTTCTGTCTAGGTAGCCTGTTGATTTACTCTGCAGCAGCATGTTAGGGCCTTAACAATAGGAAAAGCATTGCATCCTAAATTGCTGCACTATCCTTGTAAACAGCCTTGTATCAAATCACAAATAAAGGCATGTTGCCCATCAATAAAAAAGCCCAATATCAGTAAATAGAACTGAAATACAAGGAGGGGGAGGGCAGGGAAGGAAAAAACTAACTTCATACCTGAAAGTTATGATGGACTTTGGAATGGTTCAGGTGAGAGGCTTATCAAGAGAGAAGTGTTGAACCTGGTTGTCTCTATGTGAAGCATTCTATCAAATTTAAGTACCTGACATTTTGCTCATCAGCTTCAATCTCTTTTCTTTCTTCTCTCATCAGGAGGCCAAGAGGACTGCATCCTTTCTTATGAACCTGTCACAAGACAGGAAAGTAAGTTTCATCTTTTCCATTACTCTTCCTTATGTTTTTCGTTTCAGAGTTTGGGGTCAGCAGAGCAGTAAGCCTTGCACTGCCAGTGCCAGATTCACTGTGGCTTCCTTTTGTTGGACACTCAGTCTATTTTCATACCAAAAAAACCTTATGTTATGGTATTTCTTGGAACCACTCCTTAATATTCCCAGGACTCTTCTCCCCAGTACATTCTCATGGAATTTACTAGTCCACTGGAAAATTAATCAGTCTACAAAATATTGATATAGATTATCTAGATTTACTGCAATATTGTTACATGGAAAGCCTTTATTATTTTGTTTCTCATGTGATATGTGCCATTGTCCAGGGTAGACAAACATATGGAAAGGCAACTTAAAATGGGAACACATCCATCTGCTTTAATGGGGGATGCACTCATATAACTTGAGGTGAAAAAAAGGCTACGATAGCCTTTCCATACCTCACGGAAGAGTCCCTCTGCAAGCATTTGGGAGTGGCCTTGTTGAGCAATAGCAAATACATCTGTGCTTCTGCATAGTCATTTGACTTGTGCATGGACCATCACAGAACTCTGCAGTGGTACTCATTCCATTCCCTTTTTTCATGTCAATAAATAAAATATTCATCAATAAAATGTGAACCTAAGTTTTCACTTCATACATAAAGACAACATTTCTGGTTGGTGACATTTGGGTGCATTTATTTATTATTTATTGTCAGTAAGATCATCAAAATGCGCCTTTCTTTTTGTCTTTCAGTTAATTACACCAGGCCAGTCATTATTCTGGGTCCTATGAAAGATCGGATCAACGATGATTTGATATCTGAGTTCCCTGATAAGTTTGGGTCATGTGTACCACGTAAGTATGATTTTACTCCTAGTTGTGCAGCTGAGTGAACAGTATCCCTTGGTGCCACACATTAAGTAAATTTCTATGCAAGTAGCATCCATGAACTATGCATAGTTGCGTTTCTCTAAAGTAATTTTTTCATCAGAAAGAAAAAGGGGTAAGAACAAATAAATTTAAAAAAAATTAAAATGTTGTGAACATCTAGAAAAAAAAATCTGAAAAGTTTGAAATTCTGTTAATATGTAAAATGTTTCAACTCAACTGCACAGCATCCACCAGTAAATATACAGAATAATCTGTGATTTGTGTGCAATATAGACTGTTGAATCAGAAAGCAATGTTTAACCCTGAGTTAAACAGATTATTTATATCTTGGACCATTAGAACTTGCTGTTTATTTGAGGGCCTAATTGCAGTTGTACTTCATTTTAAATGGTTGTCTCTGGCAATACACTAACTTAAAACTACCAGAAATGAGAACAGAATCAGGCTTGTAAATAAGGCTAAATTGAGTTGATGAGACACAATTCATTTTATCACTGTAACAACATTAAATTGAAAATATGAAATGCCTTTTATATTTGAGGTTTGCATGTTATTCTCCTGAAAAAAAAGTGGGATTCTGGTAAATCAGAATTTTATTTTAGCCTGTATTGATTGAAGGTAAACATCAGAACGTATTGCTACAAAAAGACAGCTTCATTGTCATAGCTCCATTGAAAACAAAGTGTAGTAGCCAAAGATCTGCTCTCAGATGTGAAGTGCCCTCACTTAGAGCAGACCCAGCATTGCCCACTGAGCAAACCATGGCTGCATTTTTCACACTAAATGTTTTTGCAGACTTCTTGATCTTCTGTCTCTTGTTTCATGCAGATACCACACGGCCAAAGCGTGACTATGAAGTGGATGGGAGAGATTATCATTTTGTCATTTCAAGAGAACAAATGGAAAAAGATATCCAAGAGCACAAATTTATAGAAGCTGGGCAGTACAATGATAATTTGTATGGAACTAGTGTCCAGTCTGTAAGATTTGTGGCAGAAAGGGTAGGTTGACAGTAGTTTTATTGCCAGTGCAACATGATCTGCTTTGTTTCCACATTGCATCTCAGACATGATTCTCTACCAAAAATATAAAATAGCTGCATCCTAATATTTATGGGCTTTACAATAACTCCACAAGTGGAGTCTCTGACTTTGAATGACATCATTGTCGGCACTGTCTGTACTTGGATGTAGTGTCATGGATTCAGGGTTCTAACAGAGTACCTAAAGTGCTCCTCAAAACAGCCTCTACTCTTCCCTCTGTAAGACAGGTAGATAAACTAAATCACTCTCACAAAGGCAAAAGAACGAACCACAGAAAGATTAAATTATTTGCCTCAGTTGACACAGGGAGTCTTTGACATAAACAAGAACTGAATTAATCTCTAAATTAATCACTGAACTGAATTAAGAATGTGGACACCCTATTGCTTTTATGAACTGATTTTCCTCATCTCAAGAAAATCCTCCTGCCCCTGCAAATTTCAACCCAGTAAAAATAAATCCCAAGTTCATTCCCATATCACCAGTGTATCTTTATACTGGCACTAAAGCAAAGGAAAGAGCAGCATAGTGGAGCGCATGCCCTGGGCTCCCCTTTCCCTGATATGCGAGGAATGGCCTCATTCCAGGGCACTGCATCACAAATTTGTTTTCTGTCTTTTGGCTGATCTGCAGCAAAGTCTGCAAAAATAAACACATGCTCATCTGTTTCCAACAGGGCAAGCACTGTATACTTGATGTGTCAGGAAATGCTATCAAACGACTACAAGTTGCACAACTCTATCCCATTGCTATCTTCATTAAGCCCAAATCATGGGAGCCTCTGATGTGAGTATAATCTTCTTCAAGCATTTTATTTTTATGGGGTACAGCTTCAAGTGGCACCACACAGGTCTTGAGTCTACATTTTGCTTGTTGTCTAAAATTAGTAATAATGAGATGAAGTAGGAAGAGTGCCTCAGAGCCTGTCATCCACTGTATCCTGGTATGCCAAGGAACTTTGAACCTTTCAGAGGTTCACACGTGGGATTATGTGCTGGACTACCAGTGCTTGGTGTATTTGCTCCAATCTGTGCAACAAGTTCACTAGGGACTCACTCACACAGCTTGGCTTGTCCCATGCATCCTCAGATGCTTCTGGGGTTTAGAGTCTGGCCAAGGGCACAACCCGGGGATTAAACCTGTGTCAGACTTGAGGTGTGTTCCTCGTCACCAGCCCTTCATTTACCTGCAGGTCTGTAAGAGGATAGGCAAAGAGCTACGGGACTGGAGAGAGGCAAACATAACTCTTAAAAGAATGAAAGAGGGGGCACAAGCTCCGTGCTGCCAAGGCTGTCCAAGGTGGCACATATGTTGGAGGATAAGATCAAAACTCAATGTAAGATTAGAAAGATGAAATTCAGCACAGACAAAGGAGAGAAAATGAATGCATGACTACAAGCAGGGAATAATTTAGCTATAGCACTGCAGAAAAGCATCTGGCAGTTGGGGTGGATCACACAAGAATACGAATAGATGGGTAATGTGGTTGCAAAAAACGGAAATTGCTGCTGTGGGCTGTATTCCTATCTATCAGTGTTGTGTAAGGACACAATAGATTGCTATTTTGTTTTACTGGGTATGGATGAGGCCTCAGCTGGAGTGCTGGCCTGATTCTGGTTTCCACCCTGCTGGTGGAGGAGGAGCAGGAATTATCTAGTGTCACAGAGAAAAGGCTGAGGAGAAAATATGGAATTGATTCAGGATAAAATACATGGTTATCATGTTGTTTTCCATGTATACTTACAGTTATGCAACAGCTACCAGCTTAATTTGCTGAGATGGGGTGAGATTTTGAATTCTGCCAGTTCTGTTCAATGTTTTTATTGACAACATGGATGAGGGTATTGAGTCCTTCATCACTAAATTTGCAGATGACATTAAGCTGGGAGTGCATGTCGATCTGTTGGGAGGGAGAAGGACTCTGCAGAGAGACTTGGAGTGGTTGGATGGATGGGCAGAGTCCAAGTGGTGAGTCCTGTATTTTGGCCACAATAACCCCCTGCAGTGTTAGAGGCTGGGGATGGTGTGGCTGGACAGAGCCCAGGCAGAAAGGGACCTGGGGGTGCTGATGACAGCAGCTGGACATAAGCCAGCAGTGTGCCCTGGTGGCCAAGAAGGCCAAGGGCACCCTGGCCTGGATCAGGAATGGTGTGTCCAGCAGGAGCAGGGAGGTCATTCTTCCCCTGTACTGGGCACTGGTGAGGCCACACCTCGAGTGCTGTGTCCAGTTCTGGCCCCTCAGTTTAAGAAGGACGTTGAGATGCTTGAGCATGTCCAGAGGAGGCAACGAGGCTGGAGAGGGGCTGGGAACACAAACCCTGTGAGGAACAACTGAGGGAGCTGGGGTTGTTTAGCCTGGAGAACAGGAGACTCAGGGGTGACCTTAACACTCTCTACAACTTCCTAAAAGATGGTTGTAGCCAGGTGGGGTTGGTCTCTTTCTTCAGGCAGCAACTGACAGAACAAGTGGACATGGTCTTAAGCTGTGCCAAGAGGCTGGATATTAGGAAAAAGTGTTTTACAAAAAGGGTGATAAAGTACTGGAATGGTTTGCCCAGGGAGGTTGTGGAGTCACCATCTCTGGATGTGTTTTAAAAAAGACTGGATGTGGCACTCAGTGCCATGGTTTTGTTGAGATATTAGGGCATGGGTTGGACTCAATGATCTTGAAGTTCACTTCCAACCTAGTGATTCTGTGATTCTGTAATTCCCTTCCCCCAGGGCTCTGCAAATGCCAGGTGGTGCCATAGGTATACGTTTGACAGCTAAAATGTTGGCACTCCACCTCCTGTGACAGATGTGTGTCTGGTGATGGTAACAGTGCCTGCAGCCACTGGTCACAGAGCTGGAGAATGCCAACCCAACCCATTCCTGGAATATGCATTCTTCTTGGCCCTGCCTTTGGCAATGAACTTGCTGTATGGCCAGCCACATTAGAAGGAATGATGCACAGTATCTGGTACTTGCACAGCACTATCTTGACTTCCTGACTTTTCTTCCAGCCCTACAATTCAATAATTTTCTGATTCTGTTGCTGTATGGAAGGAGAAGGGTAGTCTGGTAGCCTGACTTCTGCACTGATTGTTTTAACAGAGATCTTAATATACAGTCTTCCCATTAATAAAACACTTCCATTATTTGTTTAATGCTGGCATTGCCTGTGGAGTGATTAAAAACCAAAGTAAATAGAAGTGGCCCTTACTCTAAAAAATGCATCAGGCAGAACCATAAAAGTGGCAATAACATAAAGGCTTTGTTGATTTGATGTTAGAACAGCAAATTCTTGAATAAACTGAATGGTGTTATGAAGATGTTTGTTAGATGCAAAATATTATGACAATCATTCTGTTATTGAACCAAAGCAATGCTAATACTTCACTTAGGGCAATAAAACAAGTGGGCTATTCAAGAAATGCCTGAACTTGGCACTCAGTACTCTGATCTAGTTAACAAGGTGGTGATCAGTCAAAGGTTGGACTTGACCATCTTGAAGGTCTTTTCCAATTTAATGACTCTGTGATTCAGTCTTTTTTAGGTAGTCTCTTTTAACTACCGCAACACACAAAAAAATATAGGTTTATCTGTCATAACTATTACTCCTATTCATACAAATGAGTTGAAAGCTACTTCAATAGCAAAGTCAAAACACAAAAGACAAAAAAAAATCTAATCACAAGATGCAGAGAAACAAAGACAAAAGATTTATCTTTCATCAAAATCACACACAAAGTGTAGTCTCTCATTTATGCATATGCTCATTTGCACCCGAATGTAAGAAGAGTGAGGGGAGCATAAATCAAGTTTGCACCTGCACTTGAAAGAACACATGGCCATTGCTGTAAACAAACTGCCCCATCACCCCTTCCTTCCTTCCTTCCTTCCTTCCTTCCTTCCTTCCTTCCTTCCTTCCTTCCTTCCTCTCTCCCCACCCCCTTCCTCCCTCCATTTCCTCTCTTCCCACTCCTACATGACTCCTCCTGGTTTACTCCCAGAGGCTTGTTCATACCCTTCAATCAGCCTCCTTCTCTAGAGGAATGAGGACAGTGGTGAGATTATGGGTATGAGAATGGAAGAAAGAACCAGCCTTGGCAAGCTCTTCACTGGGAGAGGAAGAGAACCCTGGAAAATATACACTATATTTTGAATTCACCAGCTGTGCAGGTCCCAAGCTAAAAAAAAAGAAATAGAAGGGACAGCAGTATGACAGCACTTTAAATTCATCATGGTCCTCCCCCTTCTCCATCCTCTCTTCTAAGGGCACAGAATGGCCAGAGTCAGGAATACAACTAGCACTGTTTTACACCCCAGGCAAATCTACAATCTGAAAGTGTAATCCAAATTTCTACCTATTTCAGTGTACTTCCTCACTTAAACACTTTATATTTTTATATTTTTATTTGTATTATCTTTTCTGCTATTCAAAGATCTTCAGGAAGGGAAGACTTCTCAAAAATTTACCAGAAACAGATCTCAAAGGAAGATGTTGTTAGCATTACAATATAGCTTAAGTGCCCATAAGATGAAAATGTTAAGTTTGCCTAAGAATTTGCAGTGGTATGTCCCAAAACAGAGTTTCAGTTCAGTCACCTAAAGTAGGTGTAGCTGATGTGAAGTCCACCTGAACTTGATTTGATAGCAACCTTTCCAATGAATAGAATTCATACTGTTGTGCACTTCATAGAGCTTTTTTTTTTTGCCCCTTCATGTCCATAATTTCCTACATGCACCTACATACCCATGGCATGGGTATGTATGTACTGTATGCAGTCCATTACCACATAATCATATAATTCAGTGCAAGGCATAAAATCAGATCTATGCTTTCCTAGTTGCCTCAGAAAATTTCTGTCATGCTTTAAGAAAAAATGAACCTACACTGGGAAAAAATGCTAGAACAAGCAAACTTCATTTATTATTGATAATTTAGACATCTACGGGCATATACAGCAGTGAATGAGCATGAGCTTGAATCATTGCAAATATACAATGGTATTAATACCTGAGTGTGCACAAGCAAGACAACTCATTTCTTGAAGTTATTAAATAATGCTTTTGTTGAAACAGAAATGCTCCATCAAATAACAAAACACTGAAAAAACCCAGAATGTTACTGTTTGTCTTTGATTTTATGTTTATTGGCACCCAATAAGCAGTCAGTACAATGTCATCCATCTGAGACCACCAGGTGAATCTGGGAGACACAGAGGTTCCTGAAGGAGCTTCAGGCAGGAGTGCTGAGTGCTCAGACCATGGGACATCCTGGATTCCAGACCTGATTTTGGGTTCCTGATGACTCAAGTTTATCTCAGTTAGCAGCTACCAGACTTGGGGCTTGTATTTTGTTTGAGAATGTAGAGTAGTGAACCCAAGATAAAAATTTTGTGGAGAAAATTGAAATGGGAAATAGTCTGAAGAAGTAGTTCTGTACTATTTAAGAATGAAAATAAATTGAAAATATTGAAACTGTCCATGAACTGTTGGAAGAATTTTACCATTTTACTCTTTTACTAATCTCTATCCATCTGTTATTCAGTTGAGCATGCCTTTTGAGCACCATTCTAGCAAGAATTTAAACTTTTTGATTACTTCTTTCCATTTTTCTAGGGAAATGAATAAACGTCTTACAGAGGAGCAAGCAAAGAAAACCTATGATCGAGCAATTAAATTAGAACAAGAATTTGGAGAATATTTCACAGGTATGTCTTTATTAATACCAAATTTTTTCCCCAAGATAATAGTCTTCTATTGCAAAACTACTGGATCAACTCTGTCTTTGACCTAGAGTACCTATCAGTATATAGTGTGCTCAGAGCAAGGACTTCTGGATTGAGAGTATGGTTTCCTTGAAAATCAAGAGCATTTGAAGCATTTGACTCCTCAAACTCCAGAAGTTTTATGCCCTGAAGGAGTATCTATGCCAAGGGAAATTAAGGGACAAACCACTGTGCTTTGTGTTACAATTGCTTTACCTTCTGTCAGCTTGGGCCTGATCTTGTTAACCTCAGCAGCCAGGAGTGAACTCATTATACCAGATCAGAAAGGTTGTAAATCATCTGCTGCCCACTGCTGAAGTAGGTTCTAAATCAAATGAAGTGTAAAGCTTAACCTCCAACAGTGGGAATGTCTTGTGGTGCCCTCCCCAGAACAGAACTGCTAGTCCTCTGAACTAACCTGGCTCAGTCCTCTCAGTACGAGCAGTGGGATGGGTCTCAGTCATAGGCAGGTGCCAGTGATTTGAACTTAGTTGTCATTTGCAGGGGTATGACTCTTCTATAATCAACATCTCAGTATGCCACTATTCCTTCTCATTCCATGAGTATCTATGAGTATGCTGAAGATCTGCTGACACTGGATGCTGTATCTATCAATTAAAAGAAATATTGATATGTTTTCTCTACTGCAGCTATTGTCCAAGGAGATAGCTTAGAAGATATATATAATCAATGCAAACTTGTAATTGAAGAACAATCTGGGCCTTTCATCTGGATTCCTTCAAAGGAAAAATTATAAATTAGCCACTGCACCTCTGATTACGACGGGAGAATATTTAGAAGAAAACTATAATATACTATTTGGAGGCTTTCCTGTTTTTGTTGCATTTATGTTCTTTGCAGTCAATGTGAATTTTGATGAATGTACAACACAAAGTGTTTGAAGCCATGAAGGACACTGATGGGTCAAAGGGTAGGAACAAAAAGACTTCTACCATATAAAGCAAATCTGTTGTGTGCTCAGAGCACGAGTTGTAGGTATAAACTTTTGACATGGAGACCCTCTGTCACGGGGAGCTAAGCCACCTCCTGTGCCCACGCGGACATTTTGATCGATTTCAATGGCTGAGCTCAGTGTGTTGATTGCTTTAGAGAAGTTCCCAGCTCTTGAACCTCATATAGGGCTTGATCCTGCAAGGCGCTCAGCACTTGACCCCAATCCCTACACACTCCAATCCAGTGTTGATTTGGAGTCACTTGGGACCCTTCCCTATGCCATTCAGTCCCACCAGTTCCAGCAGGACTATTCACGTGCTCAAAGCTAAGCACAGGCTTAAGTATTTTTGCTAGATCAGGGCCACGAGCACCTTGCAAAATCAAGCTCAGAGTATTTGGTCCCCTTCCTACTGAGGTAACTGTTAGGGCACTCCGTGACCTGACTGGAAGGTGGGTCCTGTTCTAAGCTTGTCACTGCACATTTGTAGTTGGTACACCTCAACTTTGGTAACTATGCACATCTTTTGATTTCTGAAACCAAGTCAACCATTTCTTTTTTCCCCTTTCGAAGCACTATTGCATCAGGAACTACCAACAATATGATTTATTTTGATGGTTTAGGGGTGGGAGAGGATGGAAGCATTTCACATCACACAAGTGCACACAAACACATTCCCATGCAGACATACACATGTATGAGGATTCACAGCACCTATGTTGACAAGGAGGGATACAACTGGGAAAAGCTTTAAAATTTTTGATTGTCTATTTTATCATTTATATTGATAGAAGGCACTTAAAGATGGAATAATTTATAAAAATAAAAATATATTGATGTATAGAAACTAATTTCTATAGGTAAAATGTTTTTGTGAAGATATTTTGTAAAGATTAATTAATTGAAAGATTAAATATTTACACCCTTGTGCGACTGTCAAATGTAAAGAGGACCATCAAGTTGCATTATACCTCTTTCATAACAGATTCTCTATTATTAATGACAAGCAAGATAATTCCTTAAATTGTCATTGTAATCTTGTTTTTCTTTCAATTTAATCCTCTCTCTTGCCTCTGTTTAATCATGATGAACTCCTGTGGAAAGATCTCCTGAACTCACTGCCCTGCAGGAATTTTCTGAACACAAAAGGATAATAATGCATCTTTGAGATGGACAACTATTCTGAAGCAAAATGTCAGTGCTTAGATGCAGTTAATAATTTCTGTTTTAGGAAGGAGGCACCCTTAATCCCCTAATGTTTTATGATTCTTCCTGTTTCCTTCAGGGAAATAAAAAAAGCCCTTGATCTTTCCTCTCTTTTCAGGCAGGTCATCAACTAACTTGTATCTTCATTCATTTCACAGTCAACAAGGGTCTTAAAAGCAGAAACTGAGGCAATAGACATTTGTGAGGGATTTGGGGAAACTCTGTGGAACTGCAGTTTGGTATGTATGGAAGGGGAGAAGGAGGTATTTTTTTCTCATTTCACATTGCCCTTCTTCTGTATGCTAATGCCATTCTTCACGGACCTACAAGGAGACAACTGCAACAGATGCTCTGACAGTAAAACTGAATTGCCTTTGCTGCTGCTGGACCATGTTCTCTGTAGAACCCACGCTCCTGCCTCCGCTGCACTGCAGGAGTGCGATGCTTATAGCTGGTGGCTACAGCAACCCTAAAGCTTACGGGTGTCTCAAAGGCAAATGCTAAATAGACTCCTCTGGCATTTGTCTGTTTGAAGCTTACGTTGCTACACCCTGTCCAGCTGACAGGTCTACCCAGCCACCTTCCGCGGACAGCGCGACGAGCTGGATGTTTGCAAAAGCCACCAGCACTGACAGGGTTAAAAATACGGGCATTTTACTGGCTCTGAGCGGGCCTCTCACGCTTACTGCCCAACTATGGTAACTCTGAGAAGTTCATACTTCTTTAACTACTTTTCCTGCCTGGTCAGCACAGATTTATAAACAAGGGTTTCAGTTAAGTCTCCAGAAGAGCTTTGTAACCAGAAGGGCTATAAACTTTTTCTTTTAAAACATGAATTGATGAAAGCTTTGATTTTGGATAACTCTGCAGAAGTCCACAGAGTGGTCCCAGATCTTTGGAAGCCATGGATTTTTCCATGCTAGCAAAATACTATTGCCCCAGGTTGGGAAATAGCCCACCAGACCTGAAAAACCAAGTATCCTAAAGCAGGAACTTCATACTAATTTTCAGCTCTGTTTTAAGCAATCAATCACATCTGCTTCTTCGTTTCTTAGTTCAGCATGCAGCCTTTTATGGTACTATCCTACTAGTAACTGTTTTGCTTTGTCATGTGCTGTGCTTTACGGTGAACAGTAACACTACGGCTGAGTACAATCAATTTTTCCATCAGTCCTTGGTTACTGTAGTAACATTATTTATTTTTCCCTGTCTGTTGTTTGTGCTTCCATTTTAGAGTTGACATTGCACTTCCTTTTTTTTTTTTTTTTTTTTTAAATAAAACATATATTTAAAAACAAATCGTCAAGAGAATCAGTGAGAGGTCTTATTTCCCTTAGGACTTGTACTCCCATTTGTTTTGTGTTGATGTTTTGCATTCCATGTTGCAGCATCCTCAGAGTTGCAGTCCATTTTTGCATTGCAGCTGTTCAGATCATACTGGGTGGTAGTGGGAGGAGGAAGAAAAGCATAAGACTCATGCAAAATTACATCTGGTGAAAAAGTCCAAACTCACAACCCACAGCAATTGGCACCTGACTCCATCTTGGTGTTAACACAGCTTAGCATAATCAGATTCCTTTTCTGTCCATGTAAAAGACTTGGGAGTGTCTAACCATGAGACCAATGCAAATGCAGGACCCTTTAGGAAAAGTGCCAGATCACACCCCTGGTGCTATATCTCATGTTCTGGCACAGTGTGTAGCACCGTAGGGTCTAAGCAGAATCAAAATTATCCCAGCTTTTTGTCCACCCATGAATGATCACAATGACATCTTGCTAGCTTTGTGCAGATGTGCAATATTACAACTTAACTATTTTTTTCTTGCCACAAACAAAAAAATAAAATGCACTGACTCATTGAGAGCTTACTAAGAGGGCTCAGTGGAATGGCATTTCTTCACTGGTCTTACGTTCTGACCATCAGCCAGTGAAAGAGCCTCTTTCTTGCTTAATCCCCCTTCCTACAGAGGTACCCTGTCCATGCTAGCGCTTTGTAATTTCTTTGGTAGTAAAGGCAGTTTCTAGATCAATATTCTGTGATGTAATTGTGTTTGTAGCTAGCATGGTTTGATGCTCCGGTATGGATAGGGTCCTAGGAACCACTCGGTGAAAGTCAAGGGTAAGAAATCTCTCCGTTGCACTGAAATTACAAATCCTCATCCTGGAGAGCAGTGTGGTTCCTGAGCTAATAACCACTACGAGCCAGCAACAGTGTCCTAGGTATACAACATCCACCTACCTATTTACTTTTGTTTTCTATGGAGGAATTGTTGGCTTTACACCTTCACTGTTATGCGCTCATCAGCACCCAGTCAAACTGCATTTTTGTTTTGGTTTTATTTATTTTAATATTTGTTTTTCAAATTGTATCCCTGACCAGGATTTTGTGAGTGAAAACATGAGGATATTTGTAGGAAAAACCATCTTGAGGAAAAAGTATCAATCTCCTTTTTCAGATGCAGATTTAAAGCCATAATATCTGCCGTGTTCACAGAAAGTGGTCTTTTATCCTTCACAGCTTTTAATCTAAATATTTTCCCTCCTGAACATTTTGCCTGTCATGTTATGCATGTGGTTCACTGTGCAACTGCATTCAAGTGTGCAAGCCCATTCCTTGGTGGAATAAACTTTTTTTTTCCCATTAAAAATCAGACATTTTGTCAATTGGTTCAGAAATAAGAATGAGGTCATTATACTAAAAAATAAAGTTTCCATTCTAGGACACAAATCAGCATCAAAGCTAACAACAGGTAACATCTAAAATCTATCCAGCATTATAGCTAGCCTAGATCCTCAGCTGGTGGAAATCACAGTCACTCTGATTTCGATGGAGTCCATCCCATTAAAACCACCTGAAGTTAAACATCCATCCCCCTCATCACACTGATTTTTTTGCATCTCTGTAAAACACCAAGGCCACGTGACTGAACAGCGGCTCAGCACTTTCCATCATTATTTACTGCTTGTTTTACTGTAACAACCAGAGGGCCAAGTCAGGGACCAAATTCCTTTTGAGGCCAGTGCTGTGAAGTTGCTAACAAAAAGACACCCCAAAAGCCAAATGGATTTGCAGAAGGCTTAAGCTGCACTGACATCTCACCAAGAGCTATAGAAACAACCACTCCTTAAATACTCTGTCTTTAAGGTGAAAAGCACGAGAGGCTTTTCATCTCTCACACCACATTAGCAGCTTGCACCCTCTGGCCCTACAGCACAGGCAACTTGCCCTGATGTCAAACAGCATTTCTGGGGACAGGAGCCAGCATCCTAGGCAAGATCTTTGTGGGGGGGGTGGGGGGAAGCATAAAAAAAGGTAAAAAATAAATGGCAACACTGTTGGCTCTTAGTGGGATAGCAGCCTTTTAATTTCTGGACTTGTGCTCCTAAGTTTGAATTGGCCAGTTTGAATTTCTGAGTGCGGCAGCCTGTATGCACCAAGCTGCTCCCTCCGGTACAACGTTCGGCGCGCGTCTCTTTGGCAGGATGTTTCTCAGTCCAGCTGTAGTGTGGGGTACTCAGAATCTGAACTGGAGTTTACAAAACACCCTGTCCAGCTTACACTCCTGTTATGTGTAAATACTCTGCGCATCCATTCCATTTGTGTAAAGAATAAAGCACACACAATTATAAAAATTAAGCTGTATATTTCATACTAGCTGTGTCCTTGCTTATTTATTTCAATCCAGGCTCTCAGCTGTGGTTCAGTTGTAAATGCTTGATAGAGTGTTTATAAATATGTCATGAATTTTATTATAAAATATTAATATTAAAGCATTTTTACACTTTATAGCAAATGGCTTCTTCACAAGGCATAATTTGTCTTTTTTCCTTGGAGCAGAATAGTAACACAGAAATATTATGCTTTTATTTTGTCTTGAGACATTATCACATCTATCACACAAGACAGACACAAGTCTGGAATTAGGAGGATGGTTTCAAAAATCACTAAGATACCTTTTTCCTTCTAGCCCTTTTTTATTTCTTTTTGACTTCACATTGATATGAAGTTGCCACCAAGAAATATTCATTCTGGTGAAGTACAGCCACTTTCTCCTTACCACGGTTCTGCTATCAATTCAGTATCATCAGCATTTGGGGAATAATTAGCAGAATATTTTTTTATAATTAAATAATCATTCCATGTTTATGACATCACTGCATAGCCATGGGGAAAAGGACTGTAAAAAATAAATTATAGCTGCTTGTGAGCAGCTTAGTGGAGCATAAACTCACTTGTGCTGTGAGATCCCAACAAGTCAAGAACCTTGGGGTTTGGTCATTCCAGGAATACCTTTCCAGATGGTTTGTGGGCTCCAGGGAGGCCATGTGAACATTGTCAGTCCCCAGCAGAGGCAGTGGCATGATGGGGACACTGCTTTTGACACAGACAGTACTATCTGCAGTCTGCAGAGGACTAGACAGCCTTTATATGGCTCTGGGAGCCACAGCCGAGGCTATAAGGAAAAAAAATCTGTCCATAGGGGACATGTGCAATCACAAGAATGCTTAATCATCTAAACATTCATTGTGATACTTTAGATTTCTCCAACAGATTCAAAAGAACAAGAGAATCCAAACAATGTTGAGCAGGGTGTCTTATTAAGGTACTTTTTTCTTCATCCTCTCTCTAGGTCAACCTGAGCCAATTCCCCAGACTATATTCTGCAGAAGCAAGAGAAACTTAGAACACAACCTTTATAAAATGGATTGGAGACAGAAAGTACTTAAAATTACAGGAAGCTATACATGCTGTGATGATCAGTTCAGGCAGTGGTGGCAAGCTTTGTCAGCCTTTTGCCTTGGCCAGGCATAGAGTGTGTCCCTAATGGTTACATTTTCTCATTTGTCTCACTGCCTTTTAATGGTTCCTTCACACAAACAGACAAATACCTGGACTCATTTTTCTGTTCACAACCTGTGGTTTGAAAGACACTATCTCCCAGTCTGGGAAATTATTTGGGACCAAAGCTGTAAGGTAGGTGAGCAGTACTTCTGCTATACAGATACCTCCAAATGCCAAATCCATCTTAAGGAAGTCATTCCACCATGATTTTCAGAAGAATTTAGGTCTCTATCCGGCATAAGCAAGTTGTTCATTTCACCATCATCAGAGCACTTTATAGTTGGCACAAAGCAAGGGAATGACACCTAAAATGTTGTATTCCCCTGGGGAATGGTTTCTCCCCCCTCAGAGACCCCTGGAGCCTGTAACCATGTAGTTTAACCCTTCCTCCCCTGTCTGACCCTATTGGCTGTGTCCCAACTGCCCCTCCCTGGCAGAAGCCTAGATAACACCCTCTTCTTCCGCACTCGTCCTCTTTCACCTCTGGAAACCAGCTGGAATAAACGTCTTGAACTACAGCTGGGGGTCAGAGCCTCTTTTGGATCCTTTGTCCTGTCCATGAAATATTCCTCCAAAGCCCTCTAAGGTCTGAGCTAGCATTGGAACATTGGAGGGGCTACAGGGGGATTTATTTCACTAAAGCACTTGTGGGAAGGCAGGAAAATGGTGATACAGTTCCTAAATATCTGGGCACAGAGCAGATCCTCTTCCCCATATCGAAATCTTTATTATCAAAAATTCCATCCCTGCAAGTGTTCAAGGCCAGGTTGGATGGGGCTCTGAACAACCTGGTCTAGTGGAAGGTGTCCCTGCCTGTGGCAGCAGGGTTGGAACTAGATGATCCTAAAGTCCCTTCCATTCCAAACTGTTCCATGATTCTATGATCTTGGACAACTGAGGAAGACCTACCACAGTAGCCCTACCAGAGCAGGACTCACCAAAAGCACCTTACAAACACATTACAAAGCCCATCACTGCAAGGAAGGTGACACCATGGCTGCAGAGCATGGAGTTGGCTGGCTGGGCATGTCACCAGTAAAAGAGCTGAACTGGTCTGCAGACCAGTGTGGAAAGCTGTGGACAAAAGCCCTGCTCGGTGGAGGAGGGCAGCTCTGGACAGCACCCACTGCTGCAGTCTCTTACTGATGGAGATGGATGCTGCCTGACCCAATAGAGAGCTGATGGTGCCAAATATTCCAGGGAGGGGGAGCATGGTGCCCAGAACAAATAAGTAATTTTAGTCATTGAAAAAAACTGAATTGCTTCCTGCAGAAGCTCATTAACTATGGTCAACTACTCATTAGTGCTTGATCTAAGCAGAACCAGGTGGTGGCAACCAGGGAAAATTAATTAGGTCTAACATATTATAACAGTGATAGGGTTATTACAGCATCAGTACAAGGCCAATACACAGCTGGCCCCTACACCATACCAGCTGATTAACTAATGTCTCAGGGCAAGCAAGTAGCCTGAGGGCTTGCTCTGGACTGTGTGGTCAAAGAGCTTTCACTGCAGCCTCTTCTGGCTTGCCTTCCAACGGGGACTCACTGACATTGCCAAAGACTGCCTTGCAGTAGAATAAAGGAATGCAATAAGGCATCAGCTATAAATGGCAATTTGAAGATGTCTTTAAGCTGCAAAACTCTGGGATGGGCTTTAAATATGTAAGAGAAGTATAAAATGCTGGGAATCTGGAGTACAAACCATCCCTAACAGCTCTTATGACATCCCAATCTGCAGCAGAAACTCACCAGCAGCACCACCAAACCCTGTTTGACTTCTGTTTGACTTACCTGCTCCAGAAGACTGTTCTGAGCAAAATCCATGCTGGACTCCAAGGAAACATTTTCTTTAAGGTCTTTTTGCTTCTTTCTTTTTCCCAAGAAAGGATGTTGCCACTGCGCCATCTGCACTTAAAACTGATCAGGGGCTGTTCATTACCTTCAAATCAAAGCATAGGGCAAAATATTTAAGTACTGCAAGGGTCAAACCTATGTCAAACATCCATTTCTTTCTCTATTTTTTAACAAGCAGTGTTTTGAACACTGTCAGCCTGATGACTTACAGAACAAATCTGAAGGGTTTGAGGGCGAATGCTTGTCTTACACTCCTGTCATCTGAAATAGAGGTTTTGGACAGGAATTGTAGGATGTGAGAATCACCAAAACACCATTTTTCCTCCCCTGATGGTGTATTTATTGGCTGTACTTGGCTTGCCCGGATGTGATTTGCTGGGAGTCAGTTGCTCATTATGGCAATACCTCTCCAGTAAAATATTAGGCAAATATTTTCTAAGCTATTAACTCCTCATCTGTATATAATCCTTCTTTCACAGCACTGGCATTTGCTGTAGATAAGTATGCTCATCAGCTTACAATGAAATCTCACAGGCAGCATATCCAGAGCCTCTTTTCTCAATGGACACCACATCATCCCATTTTAGAGATACCAAATGAGAAGGAAAACACTATTCTGAGACTGTGTCTGCTAAACAGGGAAAAGCCCTGCTGATCCCCAACTCCAAGGGGATTGGCAGAAGGCCCATTTCCAATTAAATGAGCTTAGATGTTTGCCTGAGTGTAGTCCATGGATTTGGGGAACAGGTACAATCTGTGCATGTGAGGCAAATGGATCATGCCTTACCCAACAGGCTGAATGATGGGTGGAAAAGGGGTGGTCATTTTGACAGCTATAGCAGGTATGTAAGTGAGACCATGGGCCCAAGATGGAGCTAATGGAGAGCTGTGGGAGTCAGAAGTCTCACCTTGTTTAGTACACTCCATTAACCAGCAGAGTTACCAGACAGAGGCTTACAGGTCTCTGAGGATAAAGTTACACAGGGCAAATACCAATTTCAATGCACTAAAGAAGCTGGAGTAAAACACTAGGGACCAGGAAAGCAGTAATTCATGGTCCTTTAGAAGAAACCAGAAGTTAATTGAGCCTTTGCTCATGGAGACAAATCCCCAGTGGCCATAAATTTCTGCCATAAATACAGCAACTGCCTTCCTTTAAGGAAGAACTGAGGCACCACAGAACAGTGAGTGCCTGAGAGAGACCCCACAGCCAAGGCATCATCTCACTGCCCACAAATGCATTGTGAAGGGCCCCTCCACACACGTGTCCCAACACATCTGCTTGACCAGCTCCACAGTCTGCAGAGTAGCTGCAGACTTGCTCTCCCACACGCACACAGACACACGTGGGCTCAGACAGAGCATTTGGGGACACAAATCACTGACCCGAGCAGTCTGAGTGCCTCAGCATCAGAGGAGCTGCTGTGGCAAGCACTGAGGCAGCAGTGCTGCTGTCTCTCCCTGGACTGCAAGCACTGCATTCCCACCTTCAAATCCCTGTGCAGAGCCAAGGAAGTCTGCAGTATTGGGACTCTGATGCTATCACTTAAGATGTTAAACTTTCACAGGGCAGCCCTTCAAGGTCCTTCCCATACATACTTGGGCAGGATGCACCCATCACAGTCCAGCCTAGGACAAGGAATTCAAACAGTGGATTTTCTATACAGCTGCCTTGAGATTCAGTGAGATGAAGCTGGAGTCCCTGTGAATGGCCCAGTCTGGCTGGAAAGCTTTAGGGCAGAGAGAGGAGCATACACACTCTCCATTTCATGGAGGGTTTGCCACCTTGGCTGGAGCAGTGTCACTGAAGTGCTCAGGTACAGGTTATTAGGAATTCTCTTTATTGAATTTATTTAATATTTATTTAATTCTCCTTAGAGCAGCTAGAGCTAAGTCTTCCCAAATTCTCCATAGAAAAATAGTCAAAAATCTATACTGGCCTCCAGTGACACTTTCTACCTATTTGTTATAAGACTAGGAAATTCTCCATGTGATATATGCCCAGAGGGCAGGGAAGTAATAATGCCACCTCACTAACACACTATCTGCACAATCTCTGTTGTGCAAGGACCATGTAGACAAGAAATAATTTAAACTACAGCACCTTTATTGCTATTTCTTAGCCAATGGTGCAAGATGTCCAGGCAGGGAATAAA
>VXBR01007648.1:1837516-1924977 GCA_013400215.1 Cisticola juncidis | reverse complement strand
AAAAAAAAAAAGAAGAAGAAAAAGTGATATTTAACTGCAAAGGCCATATGAATCACCTTATTTTGAAGAGGGGTAGAAAAGATGTAAGAAGAGATTATGTAGAAGCAGGTGACAGAAGAAGGCCTTGGCCATACACAAAGAGGGAGGAAAGGGATTTTGAAGCCAACAGTCCATATTGATATCGAGAGATTTTAGTGGGAATAACAGGAAATGGCCTCAAGTTGCACTGGGGGACGTTTAGATTAGATACTAGGAAATTTTCCTAATTGAAAGGGTCATAACACAGGTCTCAGGATGTGATAGAATCATCATTCTTGGAAGTACTAAGAAAAAGGGGTAGATCTGGTACTCAGGGACATGGTTTAGTGATGAACATGATGGTGCTGGTTTAATGGTTGGAAAGGTGGTGACCTGACCATGGTGATGGCATCATTTGCCACCAGGAAGGAAGGGTGGTAATGAGAAGTGGCACAGCAGCAAGTCCCTTGTATGTTACATATCCAAACACCAGACAATGCTATGGAAACTGAAGGAAAAAAAGAAGAGAAAAAGAGCCAACACAGCTTGCCTGATTGGTGCCTAACCTAGCATTCTTGAGCTGGAAGGCTGAAAGTTCTTTGAAAATAATTCAGCCTCCATTTCACATGAGTAAATCTTCACGGGCACTACATTAACACACTGAATTACAGTCAGGTTGGAATTTGGCCAAGACAGTGTGCTAAGCACATCTACTCTAACTCTATCAAGAGACCTCCCTTCCTCACCAACACGTATTCCTTGGCATTTCATGCTGTTTCCATAGGTTTACAGTTACAGTGGCTGGGTGGGTCTTACCGCATTAAAGTTGTGCTGATCAGTCAGGATGAGAGCAGACGGGGAAAAGTAGTACAAAAAGTTGAGGGGTTGGTAGGGCTCTGAAAAGCTGACTTGACAATAGCATCAAGGGTTCAATGAGACTTATCCTAAATCCACACCTTTCCCATAACTTACAGAATTGTATCTTTACTGACTACTGAAGCTGCTGGTCCTGGGACATGTGTAAGAATCAAATTACACACATGGAATTATATAGGAGGAGGATGATAAATAACAACAGTAACAATAACAGCAAGAAAAATAAAGTTTTTCTGCTCGGTTTGAAATTTCATGGGTTTGGCTGCATGCCAAAAAGAGATGGATAGCTGAATGTACTTGAACTTTCCATGAAGAAATAATACCCCCAAAATGTCAGTTCAAAAATATCATGTATTTTGACATTCAGGACTCAGAACAAATCATTTCAGATTGACAGACCACAGCAAACCCATTCTAGCTGGTGGTTACTTTTTTAAATTTAAAATCAGCTTTTAAAATATCTGTCTTTTGGTCCAGCTAAGATACTCTGAGATAAACCACTGTCTAAGGAGAAAAATCAAGTTTATTCCAGACGGTGTGGCCAGTTTTGCTTAGACCTCTGAGAGGCTTCCGCAGTGGGGATGAATTTTATTATGTGATATGGGCACTCACTTGACAGAGAGAGATTTGTGAGCCATTAGTGAGAGACCATATCATACACTTAAACAGATCAATTCCCACCCAACAGTGACAGGAGATAAATGAAAAATGTGTTATATAGCAGGGAGTACAGAATTTGACCACTACAATCATATAATGTTTATCAGACAAGTGAGCTGGAACCAAGTATATCTGAGAATAACAAGCACCCCAAAATCAAACACCAATTGAAGTTTTTTTCTACTAACTGTATATTTTCAAAGAATCTATATTTATACCAGGAAACAATAAATTCTGCAGAACTAGAAATGAAGATAGCTCTAATAAAAATGTTTGGATGTGTTTCAAGTTGCAGGAAAACAGAGTTAAGGTGACAAAACAGAGGGACTCATAGAAACAGCCATCCATGGTAATGGCCCATGTGAGACAAGCAGAATGAATTACAAGACAGCAAAGAGCAGTCAGATTAAGGAGAGATAAACAGTAAAACAAAATTAAGACTGGAGGGTAATTTGTCAGCAATCAGCACAGCCAAAAGGAGAAGGGGTAGGAGTAGAGAATGAGGCTGCCTAGAAATGTGTCTGTCTGAAGAACAGCCCCTGGCCAAAGGCAACCAGAAGTTTGCTGGGCTGAGAGGACCATCACTCTTCCTCTACAATCTGCTGTGAATGCAATCAGTGCCTTCAAAACCTCCAGAGGACACCATACCTGACTGCCCTGCTCTCAAGTAAACAGCACAAAAATTGTTTCACATCTATGAATCTTCACTTGCTCATTTTTTTTCTGCTCAGGAATCCAACAGATCTTTCCACAGGCCTAATTCAACAGGCAGTTTACCTCATATCTTGCTACAGATACCATAGTCTGACCCACTTGAAGATATTTACAGCAGCCAAATCTCATTGTTTTGCTTCTGCCTCTTCCCAGCTGAGCCTCTGGCCTTTTACTAATCCTGCTATTTAACATTCACTATTTGCATATCCAGCCCAAGGCTAAAATTTCTTCCAACATGGCTAAAGGAGCTGTGCAATAGATGCCAACGTTTATTTGAAATATTCATCCCTCACACTTCAATCATTGACAATGACCACTAGCACAAAGCATTAATCACAGATAGCTAAATAAAGGGAATATTTTTTGGTCCATGGTCAAAGCAAGAACCACAGGCCCAGTCTCTGCCCTGTCCCACAGCACAGACCCAGGTAGACACCACAGAGCAATGGTGGCTCTATGAAGGACTCTGGCCCAACAACTCATCTCAAGAGTCTTTAACATAAATGCATTTTGTTGGGGAAGGAAACTCAGTGTTCACCCCCTCACCCATCATTGTCTCTGAATTTAGCAGTAAGTGTCCTTACATATGAGAGATGGTTTTCCCTACTCAGCAAAAATTACCCTTGGGATTTCCCTTCTCTGACTTAAAAACCCATAACTTAGAGACTGCACTGCAAAATGGTTCACATTTGCATAACAGCACTAACACAAGCAAATTTGCCTTCCCACACCAAATCCAGACATGTTTTCTTGGCTGTTTTTTCTTACTTCTGTATTACAGTCATAATGAATATGAAAGAGTAACTGAGAAGACACTCTAAAAATCCTATTTCAAATCTTTCATCTGAGGTCATCAAGGGGTAATACCAAAAATTTTGACTTCATCATTTTCCAGACCTAAAGGCTGGTAAAAGAATGCACAAGACAACACTATAGTGATACTGTCAATCAAGCCCTGTAGACTACAACAATGTGAGATGTTGATGGGATTTCAGAAGCTTGAAAAAACCTCTCAAAAATGTCAGCAAGATGTTTTGAAAAAGTAGAAATAGAAGATGACAGGCATAAAAATCATAAAAATAAATATTTGTTGAAATATAAGGTGCCATTTTTCATCAGAGATCAAGTGAAGCTTAGTCTGCATGTGTTTTTCTTACACCAGTACACTTTTACTGTTTCTCACTTGGTTTGCAAGTGCAATAGTAAGCTTTTGTTGTTTTCTGCCAAAAATTGCCTGGCAAGATGCTTTTTCAGCTTGGGAATGCAGCAAAAATCTGTTGTTTACCTATCACACTTTTTTAAGATGTGGAATTATTCAACTGATAATATAAAAAGTGTCAATCATATTTTTAGCTGAGGAAACATGGTCCTGACTGCATTCAGGTTATGCCTTTTGTCAGTTACTGCTCCCCATCCGTGACATATTAGTGCCAGAGCCATAGGCATATTTCAAGTTCATTTAAGTTCACCCGTGAAACTTAAGACTAAAAATGGTTGAAATTCTTGTTGCAGGCTAGAAATTCAGGAATTTTTTTTTCTAATTAAATAACTCATTAGTTTAAAGGCAATACCACTTCAAAAAATCCAAATGCTCCAATTTGATATGTGATGTCCAAACTCAGTAGGCAGAAGAAAAAGACCCAGAAGTCTATTCACCATAGGCCGATCCTGGCTGGACAAATCAAGCTGATTCTATTGATATATCTCTCTTGCTTCAACTTAAAAACATCCAGTCCTGCTAAAAAGTCCCAAAACACTGGTCAGGTGATGCTGTCACCCAAAAACAAGAGAGGGAAGGTATGTATTGAGAAGGTAGTGCCTGCAACTCTTATTTGCACTGTACACTGGCAGTGCTGTGTAGTCCAGAAGAATCAATAAACTCAGCAAACAGGAGTCTGCTGGAACCCCTGGCAGCAGTAGAGAATACATGGTTCAGAGTTTATCCAGGAGAGTGACAGCTGCTGTATTCAGCCCTGATGAACCAGAATATGCTCAGAGGGATTTTGCAGATACCTGCCAGGCAGCCACGTGAGCCAGTCTGACCCCACGGTTCTGAACATGCAGCTGGGCTTGGGACTTCCAGACCCTGCTGCAACCACTCATCTGTGAATGAGGGGCTAATGACTAATGTGGGTGAGTACAGGAGTGAATTAACAAAATTACAGTTTGATTCTGTTAACAACAAAACAGGTTATTCCTAAAAAATAGCTGTCCTCTCTGTCTCCTCCAAACACCTGTCCAACAGTGAAGATCATCAAACTCCTGGGATTGTCCTGCTTTCAGCAGCAGTTGCCTCTCAGCCCCTTCATTTTCTGACCAGAAAATGCCATTTTTTGTTGTTTTTGATATGAGAGGACTCTCTAGAATGGTTCACACCATGAGAAGAAGCTGAGGTAGACTTTATATGGTCTTCAGACAACTACAAGTGGCAAGGAGACCTATCTCCAGATTTAGATACTCCAGTTAATCTGAGCATCCAACATTTATGACTCATTTCCTTTCCTGCAACCCAGACACACATCCAGACCAATTTTTCTGCAGAAAAAAAAAATCTGCCCAGAATGTTGTGGATCTCACCAAAAGCACTTAATCTGTTGTTGTGCTCCAAAAAGTATGAAGACTTATAAAACTGCCCCTGGATGCCCATCCATTCTTGAACCCCAGGAAAATAAGTTCATCTACAGATGATTAACAAAAGATCCTATTCGGGGCTGAGTTGGGAATTGAGTCCCATCTGCTGTACCTGATCTTGCAGTGTTGCCAGAAAAGACATCCTTCTGTCTGAGATACAAGGATAAAGTTGACCTGACTTCTCGTAAATATTCTTTTCCCTCTATTTCCTTCAGAAGGTTAGACACACCCATTAGGCCTGTATTTCCTGCCTGTGCATGATTTAGGAGAAAAGTGAAAACTCCATCATCTATAAGTTTTTAAATTTATGGGCCACAAGATTATGGGAGAACGGGAAGCATCTAGTCAGAATGAGGAAAAGACATTATACCTATGTAAATCAACAGCAATCATAAAACAGCTGCTACAAAGAAACTTACTCATGTTTTTGCATGAAATTTCAATATTCCTTCTAACTTCACAAATCTTATTGAATGACATTATACTTGCCAAGGCTGCCTGCTTTTAAAGTCTCTAAAACCCTAATACCTAGTACCTCCATAGGAAGAAAAATAATTTCAAATTAAAGAATGGGTCACAGTAT
This sequence comes from Cisticola juncidis, assembly GCA_013400215.1. Classification (NCBI taxonomy): domain Eukaryota; kingdom Metazoa; phylum Chordata; class Aves; order Passeriformes; family Cisticolidae; genus Cisticola; species Cisticola juncidis. The sequence goes on along the minus strand of VXBR01007648.1, from coordinate 1,919,495 downwards.
GCATCTATAGCCTGATCCTGAAAGACATTTTCATGCAGCTTTTACACTGATATAAGTGCTCCTCTAACTTTAGACCCTTACATGCATGCAAGCCCACAGACACCCCTGGTCACTTGTTTTCCTAGAACCAGAGGGATGCTTCATGCAACAGGGTATCTCCTACTGGCTGTTCTCACACGATCAAGACCACATTCAGTAACTTCATTTCCCTGTGACCTCAACAGCTTCTGGCATATCAAGGGCTAGTTGTCTTTGCAGTCAAGCTACTGTTTCAACCCACCTCTGCAGCAAAGATGTAATTGTGCCCTGCAGGAAATGCATCAGGTATCACCTTGGTAGAGATGACTCAAAATGCAAAACGCAGTCACTTAGGAAAATAAACAGAACTACAGAAGTACTTCATGGATCTTGATGAGTACCACTGCTTCAGAATTCTCTTCACTTCATAACAACATTCGTATGCAAATTTTCTCAGCCATTGCAATTGCTATTTCTTAATTCACACAGGTCCTGGGCACTGAAAATTCATAGGCATCTTGTCATTGCCCTTTTTGGAAGAAGAGCTGATCTGCAGATAGACCATCCAGTGGCCAAACCACATTTAATTATAAATAAACAGAGGTGTCTAAGGTGAAGGAGGAGGAGAGCACTGGTCCAGCCTGCTCAACCCTGACTGCAGTTATCTGTCGTCACTGATTCACCACAAAACAAGCAGCCTGAGGATGGAAAAGATTCAGCACTGGTGACCCTAACCCATGACTGTGTGCAAGAATATGTCAGGATAGGATTTTATTAGTCTGCTGCTGAACAGTATGGTCAGAAACAAGGATTTCTTAGGTTTATAGAACTAATTTTAAAATTGATTAACACCATGTTTCCTGTATTCAGAAGCATTCAGATTGTTGCTTTTGTTTGTTTGTTTCACCTGGCACCCAGAGGGTGGTGTATCTCTTGTGTGTTTTGGGAGCCACATCTTGTCTCTCACCTCTGGACATGAATGAACTGATGTTGTTTCCAGCATGGAGTTCTCTTGCCATTGGAAAAGCTCTCTGCCTGACCTGCCTGCCTCCCATCTCCTCTCTGTGCTGCTGAAGGCTTAGAGGAGCTAAACCTTTAATCTCCTTAGGCAGATGATAAATTGAAACTCAGAATATCTTGATTCCATTCTGGCTTCTTTCCATGTCTGAGGTTCCCCACTGATATCTGATATAGACAAAAGCAACTCAAAAATTATTTCAGGCCTTATTCAGAAGGAGGCCTGAGCTTCAGATTCACAGTTGTGTAAGATTACGCTGAGTAAGGAGAGGCAGTGATTTCTTATCTTCCCTTGCCCCGTGTGCCAGACCACATGCCCCAGTGCAATGCCCTTGAATGAATGTAAACCTAAGTTGTATTTTGGTATCAGTGCTATTCAGGATTTTATACAGCACCGAGCAGGAGATTTCAAATCTGGCTGTCAAAAGCTTAATTTTATCGTTCCATGGAGGCATTAACTTACAAAACTAACTTCAAAAGAATAGTCTCAGTCTTCAAACACTGAGCACTGAGCACTAAACATTCTATTTAGAATTTATTGGCCAACTCAACTGCAACAGATTTGAAATATAATTAACTCTCACCAGATGTAACAATTTTGTTTGCATCTCAGCATCATCCAAAAAGATAAGAGAATTTTGTCCTTGAAATATTCTGTCCTTGAAATATCAACAAATATGTGCAAAAGCATATACAAGTTGATTCAATCAATGATAACTTTCTGATCAGTATGAGAAGAAGGGGTCACCTCAGCAAATGCGTAGAGTGGTTTTAGAAAGTAAAAACCTGACCTGAACAGCCAAATAGTTGTTGCAATTGAAGATGAATTATTAAACAGGTTAACACTCACAATGAGCAGTGAACTTGCAGAGATAGAGACACTGAGCAAATACACAATCTGTATCCTTTGGGATGCAGAGCACTACAAAACCAAATGAGATCTTGGGGGAAATTCTCAAGAGCTGAGTCAGCTGGAAATTTCCTGCAGTTTTCTCTCAAAAATATTTTTTTCCCAAGCAAAATACACAAAGGAGAAAAATAGAAAAGAAAGGTGGGAGGGTGTAATATTGCCCTGCTGTGACTTTTTTCTTTATTTGCCAAAGTCCTTATGGAAAAGTTCATGAGAGCCATGCACATTGAGACTGACAGATGATTCACATCTCTTACTCAACTAGCTGGATACTCATGCTAATTGTACACTTTGGCTCTCATGCTCTTTTTCATTTGCTGCATCGCATTAAGGGAAGCCAAGAGTACATTATGTATGCAAGTGCAATGGCTTCCAGCCTTGGAAGAGCAATGGATATTGCTGCTCCTGTTGGCTGGTGAGCAGGGTTAGCAATTCAGAGGTTTCTGCAGCCTCCCAGCATCTCCTCCCAGGGTGCCCTTGAGGGTCCATGACTGGGTAGCCAAGGCCTTTTCTGCACTCAGTTTTCACAGCATGTTGCAGACCTCTTAAGGTTACACATTTATCCAGATTTGGAAACAAATGCTGGAGAAGCATAGCCAGTACATAGAGTGTGCTGCAGGCTGCAGGGCTGGAATGATGGGATGTGGGACAATGAAGTGATGGCAAGGAAGAGGGACAGACCCCCTCCAAAAAAGCTATCTTCCCATCATGAGGAATCAATTCCATTTCCATTGTCCAAGGCAGTGGAGAGACTGAAGTGAGGGGAGAAGGAGGAACTGCCTGGTCATACCTGGGCTCCCCTTGTGCCAGCCTAGGGCAGGAAGCACCCACAAACTGCCACGGTCTCTCTGAGAATGAGAGAATGAGATGGACCCTTTAAAGTCCTTTCCAACCCAAACTGTTTGGTGACAGGATGATAATGATGACACCTTGAATTCAGACACAGTCAGGGATAAGACAATAAGGATACATTCATGCTATCCCAGAAGCCATCTACAACCATGGCAGAAGGACTGAGTTAAGATTTTCATAAGCCACAATATCCTGAGATAGCAGTAACAGCCTCACTGCTAATCTATTATTATTGTTGAGCACCTTTGTGCTTTCTCAGGTACTGATGTGAATCTTGCAGGACTACTGCTCATCTACATGGGTATAATCAGTACTTTAAAATGCTTGCCAGAGGTAAGGTTACATAGGATAGGAAGGTTACAACTATTTTCCAATACTAATCTCCTGTGTTCTGTAGTGCTTCTAGATGCTGTAATTTCTATTGATTGCTACCTCATTAGCAGAAGGCAAGCCACGAGATGAGCCAAGAGTTATAACTAGGAAATTGGAGGTTGTGTAAGCTGGGTTATCTATCTGTAATTCTGCTGCACATCCCAGAGACACTGATCCTTTACAGAAATACTTTCAATATTTATACCTCTCATTTCAACATCTAGTTTATTATACATGCGAAAGCTCAAAATACTGTAAGTAAGGCAATGTGACATTTTTGTTTTAAAATATGATTTCTGTACTTTTATACTGTGCTTACTGAGTTTTAAAACCTTTCTTACATGGGTAAAATTTGTGCATTTAATTCCATGTCATTGATTTTATTTTTGAAACAAATCATGACTTTTCTATCTTCCTTTGGGTCTTGCTCTTCACCACTACCTACCAGTGTGTGGCCATCGCTCTGGTTGTATTTTGTTTCCAAATTGAAGTTCTAGAGGGCTTTAGGGCACTTGGTAACATTGTCTGTGCTTTCTTTCCTATGCCTCCTCCCTATAAAATGATGACAGCAACACTAATTTTCCTCATCTTTCTTACATAAGTGCACAAACACTGTGAAACAGAGATAGACCTTTAGCACATGTGTTCGTAGCTCCAAGCAGACGCGGCCGTGATCTCTGCTGGGGCCAGGAGACACCACTGTTACAGAAATGATAATGTTAATGCACTGCCTGTGGGGGTGTTATCTCTCACAGAGAGAGAACAGGCTTATGAAAACTGGCTGAATTATTGTTGCTTTCTTTGCGTGTTGCAGCACTGCCTCTATGCTTTGTATAAATGCAGTGGCAAAGGAACACACCCAGGCAGAAGTAACTGATAAATTGTGCTGACTTGTTAACATCAGATCTGCATCTATGCTTATCTCCTCAACCTTTGTCATTCCTAAAGGCTTTTTAGAGGACCTGCTCCTCTCAAAGCAATTCCCACCAGTCCATCTCTGATTAAACCTGTGCTGCTGTGCTCCTGTGAAGCAGGGAAATTTGTGATAGCAGGGAAGCCACAAGAGGAAATTTCACTTGTATAGTGAGTATCTTTGAATTGATTCAATTCTCGGGGTAATATTTTAGATCCATTGCTTGATTTATTTAAAAAGTAGATTGGATAAAGTAGTGGAAAATGTATCAGAAAAGAATTCTGTTCCTGTAGGATGGACTAGAGAAACGATGAAGCTTGTTTGATCTCTGACTCTTTCTGTTCCTTTTCTTATCTTCTTATCTAAGTAGAGCACTATTGCTACTTCTTCAGATGAAGACTAAGAAGGAAGAATGTGTAAGAAACACATGAAATCTCTTTTTACTCTAACAATAAAAGCTTCCTAGTGAGCAACCTGGAAAAAAAGGAGAGTTTCTAAGAGACATGAACAATAAGATTGTATCTGCTGGCCTCATCCAGCACATTAACCTAATTCTCATTTCCCTGGCTGACATAGAGTTATTTCTGATTTAATTTCAGCATAACTAAAAAGGCTCAGAAGTAGAGGTGATATCTTCTTTTACCTGCAAAGAATACTTCTTTTACCTGCTCAGAATCCATATGCCATTTTTTATACCATTGTTCATACTTTGCAATATACATAAAAACAATGAGGGGAGTCCAGACTGGACTCTATTTAAAACACAAATATTTGTATTCTTGCACTGATAACTTTGTCTGGTGATACAGACTAAGTCACCTTTTCAGAGTCTGATAAGCTATTCCACACAAGCAGGAAGAACAAAGGTTTCCAAAGCAGACTAATGCTGTGCAAATTGACCTGTGCTGCTCCTCAGCTGAAGACTAGTGAGGTCACTTGGGTGACTTTGCACGTATGGTGACAGCCCCACTCAAGCAGTAGCTCCAGAGAAGCACAAGGGCCAAGCAAATCCCTGTTCCCTGATGTATTCTACAGTGCCCCTCTGGGAGGAAGGGGGTGGTTGGATCACAGAATCACAGAATAGTTTGGTTTGGAAGAGACCTTTAAAGGCCATCTATTCCAGTCCTCCTGCCATGGGCAGGGATCTTCAACTAGACCAGGCTGCTCAGAGCCCCATGGAGCCTGGCCCTGAATGCTTCCAGGGATGGATCATCCACAGCTTCCCTGAGTAACCTGTGGCAATGTCTCACCACATTTATTGTAAACAATTTTTCTTATATCTAGTCTGAATCTACCCTTTCACTTTAAAACCATTGCCCCATGTCCTATACTACAGGCCTACTAAACAGTCTGTCCCTATCTTTCTTTTAAGCCTGGTTTAGGTACTGCAAGGTGCTAAAAGACCTTCTCAGAGCCTCCTATTCTCCATGCTGAACAATCTCAGACCTCTCAGCCTTTCCTCAGAGAAGAGGTGCTCCATCCCTCTGATCACTTTAATGGCCCTGCTCTGGACCCACTCCAACAGATCCATGTCTTTCCCATACTGAGGAAAGCTTAACTCAGCTCAGGCATATTGCTTAGGCACACATTCAGCTGCAAACACACGTTTGGGGTTTGCAGTAGTGCAACCAAAGAACTTGTAACTGGTGCCAAGGAGAGCTGGAGTGAAGAAGGCACCTATTCCAAAGCAAACCTTACATCCCTTTAGCTACCAGCAAAAAGAGAGTTTAAAAGGGGCAGGCCATAAGTTTTCACTTCTCTCTGAAATAAAATCCTGTAAATTAGAGTTTGTCCTCTTGCAGTCCTGGAGCATGGCAAATATTTTACCCTGGCAGCTCTGCAGTGCTTCTCACGTGTGGGTGGCAAAGGAAGTTCCTGCTCCTGTCATGAGCTCAGAATGACAACTGCAGTTCTCGGCCTTCAGTTTGTGGATGAGAAGTGAAGAGTAGGTGACGATAAGTGGAATTGCCTGTCAACCCCTTGCACAAGGACGTTTCCTTAAATAGGATTTGTTTTCAGAAATAAACAGTTCCTCAGAAAGCAGAAAGCTTTTGTTTGAAGACACTTTTGAATATTATTAAAGTTGTAAGGAAAAATGCCTTGAGTGCAGAAAAGTCCAATATTTTTTGGTTTAGCAAGCAGAAGTAATTCTGTTCTTACAGATCTTACTGCTATCTCCAGCTACCTAATAGAAGATTATAGAGAAGATGGAGACAGGCTCTTCCAGGAGATGCACAATGATATGTAAAAAGGCAATGAACACAAGTAGCATCACAAAAATCTCCAATTAGATATACGATTTTTTTTTAGCACAAGAGTGGTGAAACACTATCACTGGGACACAAATAAGACTGGATTTGACAAAGCTACCTGCTCCTCAGGGACTCTTTCTGAGTAGGAGGTCAAATCATATGACATCCAGAGTTCCCTTCCCACCTAAATTATTACATGATTCTGTGACTCCTAAAGTCACATACATTGAATTCATGGGCTCAGTTGTTTTTTGGGTTTTTTTTTACAGCAATGTAACATGAGGTTCAGTTTCTTGTTTTGTAACTCAAATTTTGAATTTTTTAGCTACCTTTTGCAAGGAGCTGTGGAAGAACATACTTAATCTCTTTTGGAGCACTACCAATTATTTATGTGCTCCATTACAGGACAGTTCTATTCTGTATTGCAGTGTAAAGTCTGAGGAAATACATTTCCACCCTGAATTACTCCTATTTTAAATAGAGAAAGATAACAAGGAAGAGCCAAAGTAAATTCTCTGTCATATGCACTGTGCAAATGGGGGCTACAATATCAACGTACAATGTCTGCCAGAGAAGAACCATTCCTCTCTGCTTGGCAGCAGAGGAGGAACAGAATCACCCAGTGCACCTCAAGGAGACAACACAGGTGCCTGTTGTGACTTTTAAAGCCTCAGGCTGCTCTGATCAAGGCCATCAGCTTTTGAGTGAGACTTTAGTAACAATGGTTCCTAGGCAATGGGCAACAGGATCAGGTAAGAGATGGAGCTGGGTCCCCATCCATTGTACTGCTTTTATTTTTCGGGCAAGAAGGACTGGGAACACTGAACGATATCCAGACTGTCTACGTGGTTTCTAAGATTTAGCTGGAGTTCATTGCCTCAGTCAAAGAGCACTTCTTAAACTAATGGCTGCCTGGAGCCCTTTTGACTTGTACAGCACATAAAAATCTAATGGCACCCTGGTGCCAATGCAGTACTCATTAAGCACCTGAAGATGCCTAATCAGCTAAGTGGGAACCTCCCACCAGAATTCTGCAGCTTCTCAGAGAAAGAAGTGAGTGCCTGAGGTCCTTCATTCATTTGATATATCCAAAGAACTCTTGGTGCACTTGAGCTGCACTGGCCAAAGGAGGTCACCTCTCCCATAGCAGCTGAAGGACAAAAATCATTGATGAGGTTTGAACTTCCAACAAATCAAAGACATGCTGCACAAAATGAGTCCTTTTATAAACACAAATGCACTTGTTAATTATCAATCACAATACTAAATTAAGAGAATGAAAAAAAGATTTGTACCTATTAACTGTGAAAAGTATTGCAATGCAAATACTTTTCACAGTTAAAAAGAAATGCAAACACTTCTTTGCTTTATTGTCTTGTTATGAAAAATTCAGCTAAATAAGGAGGAATCTGTTACTGGCAGCTTAGCTTCCTTCAGGAAGCACTTAGAATGGGTGAGGGTATTCCCCAGTGTTTTCTCCAGCAAGAACACAGTTCTGAAGGTGTATGGAATTGTATAACTTAGTGGTACTAGCTCAGAAAACTGTGGTAAAATTTTACTATAGAATATTTCTGATTAATAAATAAATCATATTGATGAAAATTATATAATTAGAAGACCTTTAATACCACTTTGGGAATTTAGGACTGGACTGAGCAACAGCAAAATTACCACTACTCCATCTGAAAATAGTAAAAAATGTTGCCTTTGTCTTTCCAGGGAACAGAACAGGTTCAGAATATTGTTGCATGCTACTCTCCTCCTTGACAACATAGAAAACCCAGCCTCTTATCAGCTTCTGCAAAGAGAATATTCAATTCATAATGTTCAGGAATCAGTTCTGGGAAATGCTCCAGCCCTATGTTATCCTTGCTTTCACAAAGAGATTTTTGAAAGGACTGGGGAACTTTCTGACAAGTCATGTTTAACATGTGGTAAGACAAAGACAGTCAAATCTCTTCCTCCAGGCTATTTGTCCTGGAATCAGGAAAAAAAACCTCATCCCACTCATCACTGCACAGCCAAAAATTAAGGATATTTTCCACTATTTAGAAGCATCCATCTACTGCTAGGTTTGATGAACTAGTAAAGGATTCAAATGTACTCTCCATTCATCAGCACATACTGCTGTGAAGTGGTGCAAGAATTTTTCTGTACTGGTAGGTAAGAAAAACTAAGAAAACAATGCAACCTTACCAGGAAAGACATACCTGGTCTCACCTCCTAAGCACAGGCCCTTATTTTGCCCTGATAATGCAAAAATTTATCTTGTCTTGTAAACAGAGATTGCAGAGATGTTTGCTGGCAGCACAGAGCAAAGCTTTACCATCACCTCTGTCATCCAGAAGCAAAAACAAGTCTGACTGGCAACAAAGGAAGCCTTCTTTGTCTACTATTGAAACCTTCTGCCATGACATTTGCAATAAGTTGCTGTATTATGAAAGTAAAAATTAGTTTCTATTCATTGTTAACAAAATAGCACACCTCATATTTTGCTTTACAAACTGGCAATTACATGATTCACAAGGAATTATTATACATTGCAGGGTCTTTCCATTCTGTATTAAATAGACTTTCAATCAGTGCTTCTTTCCAGATTCCACATGTTGTGACTGTGTCTGCCATCAGATCACAGGATCACAGAATCATTAAGGTTGGAAAAGACCCCTGAGGATCACCAAGTCCAATCTTTGGCCAATCACCACCTTATCAACTAGACTATGGCACTAAATGCCACATGCAGCCATTTCTTCAGCACCTTCAGGGATGGTGACCTCCTTGGACAGTCCACTCCAACGTTTAACAACACCTTCCATGAACAACTTCCTGCTGAAATCCAGCATATCCAGCAGATATTCCCCACAACTACGTAATGACTTATAAGTTCTCTGCTTTTCTGTGTCTTAAGATGCGTGTATAATTTGAAATTCAGTGTCTCAGCAACCTTTGCAACAAAGTTAGAGTTGGAATCTGTCCTTAAACTCCTCTGGGAACATGAGGATTTCCACATACACTATCAGCACACTTTGCCTCTGAGCAATCTGGGCTGTACAAGACCTGGAGCTGAACCTAGTTTGCCTAAAGGAGGTTGGGGCAGAAGTTTAAATGCCCAGATGGGGAGAAAAATAATGGCGACATTTAAATCAACTACTTAGAGCAAAATTTAGGACTCCTCATTAACAGAAAACCACAAAATGTCACAAAAGCTCTGTACCATGGGAAATGTAGTAAAAATGCTCTGGCAGGGCAATATCTAGAGTGAAATCCACTCTGGCTCTGAATCACATCATTAGTATGTTAACACTGCAGTTTCCACACCATGGTAACTCTTCTTCTCAGGAGAGTAATAGGGAATTTCCATCAAAATATTTTTGATTAAGAAAAAAATCAGTTTCTGTATAATCTAAGTTTTTGGTGAGATTTTCTTTTCTCACTGGGATCACTAATGTTGAACAAGTTTTAAAATCTTTAACTGCCTGAGGTGCTGCAGTATCTCTTAAAAGACAGAGTGCAGCTGATTTACCCTGTGGGCTTGATTAGCACATTTATAATTCAGCAATGCCTCAGCTCATGCTGGAGCACAATAACACACAGAACATGGATCTAACAGAATCAAAACTCTGTACAACAACCTTTTCTCCCCTGGAAAGTCCCCATCTGTTGAAAACTGGTGAAAGCAGGTGTTAAATAATCAAATATTGATATCGACAACAAAATTTCAAATAAAAAATATCAAATTATTTGCATTTCAAATTCATAAAGAAGTCAACTGAATAAAACCTCGAAAACAAAGCTGGGATTTTCTGAGGGACCAAACCAAACAAAAGCAAGTCAAAATGCTACAAATATTTGAACAAACTCATAAACAAAGTATTTAACTGCAGCAGGCTGTTGCAGGTAAGTGTACAGGCCAGGTGTAGATTTTTCACCAAAATAACTGCACCAAAGGATGAGATGTGGGTGAGTGGAAAATTACAAAGCTAATGTAGCAGAGGGGAGACTGAGGCAGCCACTTCCTTTTGCTATATTCAAACTATGATCAAAGACTTTTCCTTGGAAGGTGATGAAATAAAATTGAATGAGTCTGAAAGAAGGGAGAGAGTTTTCAGATGGGCAGCTATTCAAGACTGGGCAATAATTACAAATGGTCACAGGAGATAGTGGCACAGACAGTGAGCTCTAGTCCCATCTAAGCAGATATTTGATGTATCGTCTCTAACTCAGACAGATCCAAGGGTGTTGTCTTCGTACATTTTGGCAAAACTTTTGTCACTAACCATCTCACCAAAGTATAAATGAGTTGGCAAGACCTGAATCTTTCCAACTTTTCTCATAAACCATCATAACAATATATTGGTCATAATTATTTTAACAAACATAATTGACTGGAGGCACAGAACAAACCACTGTAAACAATTCTGAGAAAACGGTGAATATTTCCGCATTATTCCACAAGGGAGTAACTAGGGCTGAGAGCAGAACAATCGATGTTTTCCAGCTACAGTGGTTGTAAGGGAGTTTGAACAGACTCTGTGTGGGTTTTAGACAGCAGAAGTTAGCTAAGATGAATCTCACTACATGGAAATAGTAGTGCTTCAAGTGCAACCCTGAGGATACACAAAAAGTTTTCTCTCTTGGGATGAAAGATAAATATGTGAGGAATTTGGGGCTCTAGCAGCTGAGACATGGGTTTTCCATATGTCTAAAGTGTTTAAAAACAAAATAGTGGTTTGTTGGGTTTTTTTGAGTTGTACAAACAACGGTGTCTGAAAGTTCCTATATCAAATTAATCCATGCTCACTCGTTGCTCATATAAAAATGCTGCACCTGAGTGTAACCTCTGAGTGTAACTGTACTGAGATCTGAAGTTAATTGAGTCTTCCTTAGTGGCAGCTGAGGAGCCCCAGCAGGCCCTTTTGGAAAGGCATTCTCCACACTGAAAAGTATGGCATAGAATTTGGCAGACAGCCATCAAAGCACACTGCCTCTACTGTGGTATCATCCTTCTCTTGCCATCGTTGATATGATGAGGCTGAAAGGCCTCAGTGAGAAACAAGTTTGTCACTAGCCTGAGCATCACGTAAAAGATGCCTAGCAGAAGTAAGGAAAGAAGAGTGAGATTTGTTGTGTCTGTCTTAAAGAGAAGGACTGAACTGGACACTCACCCAATCTCCATTTAGGTGGCTATACTTTTGCAGTTTCTCATAGAGAGCTGTCTAGAGTAATTTGAGAGTCAATTATGGTACCTCACCTGTTGGCTTCCGTATGCTCCCTGTCATGTTACCCAATTCCATGCAGATGTCTCAGATATCCTACAGTCCCTCAGAGATCAGCAGTATCTACAGGTGGGCAAGTGAACTGAGATTTTTAAATTCCCTGGCAATCAATGAACAGTGATTCCATACAGTAAACAGCCCCTGAAGAGTGATTCAGATGACCACATACCAAGTTATCTGCTTTGAGATGACTCCTACAGGAATCCACTGACTGTGTTAGGATCCACTCACTGTGTTAATCAGGGCCAGGGTTTGATTCATCAGGATGTCCTCTGTTACTTCATATACCCTAGAGTGTCTGAGACATGCAGTAAAATGATGCAGCATTTACAGATTTTTGGAACAGCAGCTGGAGACCAGCTGGGAACCAGTGGGACATCTCAAATGGTACTGCATACCTATGTATGAGCTGCTGTGCTGAGCTCTTATCACAGAATCATAGAACACTTTGAGTTGAAAGGGATCTTAAAGGGTCATTTTGTTCCAACCCCCCTGCCATGGGCAGGATCACCTTCCACAAGACCAGGTTGCTCCAAATCTTATAAAGGCTTTTGAACCTGGCCTTTAACACTTTCAAGGATGGAGCATACACTTTTCTGGGAAATTTGTTCCAGGGCCTCTCCACCCTCACAGTAAAAATTTCTTTCTAATATCTACTCTAGCCTCTTTTGAAGTTATCACCCTATCACTACATGTTCTTGTGAAAAGTCCCTCTCCAGCCCTCTTGTAGCCCACTTTAGGTACTGGAAGGCTGCTCTAAAGTTGCCCTGAAGCCTTCTCTTCTACAGGCTGAACAACCCCAGCTCCCTCAGCCTGTCTTCACAAAAGATTTGCTCCAGCCCTCTCACCATCTTTTGACCCTCCTCTGCACACACTCCAACAGGTCCATGTCCTTACATTGTGTATCCCAGAGCTGCACACAGTAATTATTCACACTGATTGCTTAGAGACTGAGTCCACATGCATTTACCTGAAGACTCAGAAGGGCTTTAGGCTGGAGCTGTACCCCACCCAAAGGGCCTTATTCAGTTTGCAGCAATCAGTGTTTTGTGCCATTTGGGACACTCCCTACAACCTGCCCTCCAGCTACCACTCTTGAAGGACGTGTCTCTCCCCAGCCTCAGGTCAAGCCTGCCAACCCCATGCAGATGTCTCAGTTCCCTAGAGCATCTCACTTTACACTAAAAGCCCCTGCCTGGTTATCTGAGTCATGGAAATATCAGTAACACAGTTGCCTGTACTAACTAAGTTAATGATTCAAGATTTCCTTTATAACCAAGAGGAAAATTGGTGTTTAGGATATATTTCAGGTGGCCTATTTGAGGGATTTATTTTAGAATGAGATTTACCATATCCAGGGGAGCTGATTTCTCTCCATTCTTACAGAAGTAAGGCCAGCCCAGTAGTAGACATTTACAGTCAGGCACCCAGCACTCAGGAATCCCAGCTCTCAGGAGTGACCCAGACCACAGAGGGAGATCCAACATGAATTCAAATCCACTGCAGAGACACAAAGAACTTACCAAGCTTTGATGACCACAGTGACTTCAGTCAAGCATCACAACTGGGCTGGGCATTACTTCAGAGGCAAGTTCAGGTTAAAGTCACAAAGCAAGTGGTTTAAGATGATGTATTTTAACATGTATTTGTGACGAAATAAGAAAACAATCACAGCCATGTCCACTTCAGCATGCAGCCAGCTGAGGCACATCCACTGTGTGCCTGAGCCCAGAGCTGCAGCTCCTGCATTAGCCCACCACTGCTGTTTTTCTGCTAATGTTCTGCTAAGCGTCTCCAAGAGGTGCCATGGTAACAAGCACCTTGGAACCACTTTCCCAGATTATACAGCATATTATGCAAAGTGGCCTGGCAGGTTTTTTGCTTTTAATATTCAAAGGATTACCTTTGAGGCAGCCTGTATATTTTCAAATCCCTAAATCCCTCGACACCTGGACGCTTTGTGTGTTGCCCTAAACATAGCACAATTTGGCTCCCAGACTTTAGAAAATTGTTTAAAATAGAGCGAGTGTGAATAGCACAAGGCACTTCCATCAGACAGAGGGGTTACAAGAGGCAAACAAGGAAGACAACAGGAAGGAAAATATGCCATACCTACCCAAGAGAAAGGGTCTGGCTAAAGTAAGGCACCAAGTCACCAAAGGATAATTGGTCTTGTTGTTTCCTATGAGGATAAAGAATGCTGTTTCTAGCTATGCTTGCCACTAGCCAGACTCACGTTTCATTCAGGTAGGATTAAAGGCTTGTGCCATGCTTTCAAAGGGACTACTCCCCATCTCCCCATCACAGCCTTTCCTCCCTTTGCACCTGTATCCTACTGCTTGTCACCACTCATGTACTCAGAGCTGTTTGCAGGAGATGGGCACTACACTGGTCCCATCAAGCTACATTTCCTCCAAACCCCTGGGTCACAAAGTGCCACAGCCAAGGAGGAAGGACAGAACAGGCAGTGCTTCCCAGCTCTCCTCACTTCAGGGCAGAACATCCCTCAGCCACCTCAGCTGCACTCACAGCTCTTCCTTGGCAGCCCTGCCCTGGAACGCATTCCTGGCTGGGATGCTCCAGAGGGCAGCAGGGAACTACTGGAGCACAGCACATGCCTGCCAGCCTGCTTCTGCCCACCCGGTGTTACTCTCTCCATGTGAGTCCCAATAAATTAGAGAAAACTTCCCACAGGAGGCTGTTAGAAAAGCTCTGATTTATGCAGGCCTAGCAAATAGGCATTTGGATACCGTGGTAATTAGCACTGTGAAAGAAGAAGAAAAAAAAAACAACAGTTTTTCTTCTTTTTTATCTTATTGGTGAATTCTCTAGGGAATGTGTTTTTTTGCATATGCACATACCATATGGACAGGCAAGGACAGAGGCATGGTCTTTCTGAAATCCCTCATGCTCACCTGAATTATGAGCAGTATGGAAATTCAGGATAATTTCAGCCAATTTCACTTCCACCTTTATTAAGTGTCACAAATGCAGTTCTTGAGTGACAGGCAGATTTTCGGCACCAAATTCATTCAGTTGCCCATATCTGCAAGAGCAAATACTCTAAGAGGAAATACTCTAATTTGTTAAGCCTTCTATCACTGTCTTTTTCCTCATCCCTGACAATTACGTTCTCCTCACCTCATTGCCTCCTCTCTGTCTTATCACTTCATCTACCTATCCTGCTATGTCAGCAGCGTGGAATCACCTCCCTTGTCTATCTTCTTGTCACCTTCTTGTCTATCTTCAACACCTCTGCTACTTGAATCCCTCCCAAGGAAGCAGCTTGGCCATCTTCTACCTATAAAACTTAAGCTGTTTTCATCCAATCTCCAAGAGCTGGTATCTACAAAGCTTTCTCCACTGTTACCTTTCTCCAGGACTAGATTCTCCTCTCCTATGTGTGCTCCTGGAGAGAGTAAAAGCCACTTCAGTGGCCTGACTTGGCCTCTGCATGGAGCCTCTTTCCTTCCCCTTTCCTCACACCTTTTCAATAAGGAACGCTGGGTTCTTATGTGTTTGGACTGCATTTGGTGGGCACAGAAAGCAGATTACAACAGTGTTAGCTGCAAACCACCAGTACAGTGTCTAGTCCATCTAGAGAAAATATATTTCAAATGTATCCATGCAAAGGCCCTGGCTTCTAAAAGATGAAAACCTGTGGGTCGGAAAGGGCTATATGAGCAGGGCTGGCTGAAGAAGCTCTCCGGGAAGTGGCCACAACACTAAGGCTGCCAGAGTCCAAGGAGTTCAACGCTCTCATGGACATGGTGTGCTTCTTGGGGTTGTTCCTGGGCAGGCCCAGGAGGTGGACTTTGATGATCCTTGTGGGTCCTTTCCAACTCAAGTTATTCCACAGTTCTGTGAACATGCCTGACTTGTGCCATGCTCCTGCTCTTCCCACAACAGAGGGGACACATCTTAGGGAGCCGAATGAAGAACCCATTCCTGACTGCAACTGACAAACACGAAACTCTCGGGTCAACTAACACATGAAATAGCTAAGTGATAAATAATCAAAAAAATTCTATGATGTTTCATTGTGCTGCCTAACATCAAAAGACAAAAACTCTTGCAACAGTGTTAAAATATTAAACCTAAAAGCAGACCTTTATTGGAAGCTCCCAGGTGTCCTGGTGGTCCATGGGCATGCCTGGCATCCGATTTTTAAAATTTTGGTAAGTTTTAAAAATTAGCATATCTAATAAATATTGTCCAGTTAGAACAGTTGATTATGTAATTTTCCCTGGGTTCTGTCCCACTGGAGCAGTTCCAGGGGATTCTTTGCCCCATTTCTTGTTGTGTTTCCTCAGATTTTGGTTGTAAATAAAAATGTCCTTGTCTGGCTTCTCTTCTTGAAAAGAAGACTAAACAGTATTTCAGGAATGTGTTAGAAAGTTAGCTTATTATTCTAAAATCTAAGAGAAAGGATAGGAAAAATACCAGGAGCTATATAACTATGTAATAGTAGTCTACAGAAATACAAATATATGAAAAATATATAAAAGCACAAATCTTTAGGCATCAAATGGGTGTAACTTTTTTAATCCTGAGGAAAAACTTCTTTGGAAAAGAAGAATGAGCAGGTGAATTTCACCAGATGGGACTGTGAGATCTGAAAAAGGAAAATGAAGATGAACAAGATATTTTTATGATGACAATAGCCTCACCCTTTCTTTCTGGGACCTACAAATCTCAGCCATTGTCTCACCTCTTAATCTCCCCAGACACCTCTAAGTCTTGATCCCTGTTCTAGACCAAGCCTAGAAACTTCCCATACCTGCTGGGAGTTCTTAGCTCTTGCAGCGCTCAGCCTCTTCTCCCTGCCATACAATAATGTAACAATAAGTGTTAAATAGAGTCATAGAATCATAGAATTATTGCGTTTGGAAAAGACCCCTGGGATCATTGAATCCAAACACTAACACAGCTCTGACAGGCTCACCAATAAACCATGTGCCTAAGCACCAGATTTTTGGATAAATACCAAGATATCTTGCAGGATAGACAGGTTGGATCCAAATGCTTTGTCTGTCAACAGATTGTGACTTCTTAATGCTCATTTTCTATATGTAAGTATTCTTAGAAGAGATTACTTCAGTTCTCAATTTTCACAACATTGATAAGTAATTTCTCAAATCCCATATTATGCACAGTCCATGCACAAATTATTCTGGTAATAACAAAGGGATTATACAAAAAATGTAAAAGACTGAGTAAAGAAGTAGCTCCTAGTTAAAAATCTGAACCTCTCTTTGGCTTTAGTGCAAACATTTTCCCTCGAGTGTGCATCCAACTGAATTGCTTACCTCTATGAGGAAGTGGTTTTTTACAGTGAAATGGTCCTCAGAAGCACAAAACAAGACAGTGATTTGGACATGCATGCCTGTGTAGCTCTGGCCACTGACTATGTATACTTACTTGTTGGTGATAGAACCAGAAGAGTTCTCAAGGTCTCGTCCAGATGTGTTTTTCTGTTAGAAGAGGTAAATTCGGAACCAGTTTTGGAGGCACTGGGTATCTCCTGTTGCCACTCCAAAACCAGTTTGCTCAGAGATCATTTCTTCTGAAAATCCTGTTCTTTAGGTTTATCTCCCCCATGAGAAGTGCAATGGTTTACATTAAAGCCATTTTAAAACAATGTAGTGTTCTTATTTTTTGCTAAGCAGTAGGCTATATGGTTTTGATTTGAGTCAGTAAAAATTTGACTGAAATCAGTGTGAGCTGCTCTACTGTACAAAGAGCTCATTCCTATTCAAAACATGCCTTTATTAGGTTTATGGATGTTTCTTAGATAAATCAGACCTCTGAGCCTCTAAAGGGCTTTAGGATGCACAAAGGAAATATGATACTTATCTTTATTCTTACTTTTTACTGCACTGAGCTATCCAAAACCACATTGACCTATCTCACATAGTGCTATTTATTCATATTTTGGGCATCTCTCAATGCACCTGGGAAACAGAGAACAACTTTCTTCCCAACTTACCTACAAGAAAGTAGGCTGGAGAGAAGCCCTAGGCTCTAACCACACAGGAGCTGGATCCTGAGTTCAGCTCACGATTCACTAATCCATGAACTGCTCTTCTCCTTTTACCCTAAAACTCTGTATTCCTATAATGCCCCTCACTTAGGCCTAAAGATGACACAAAGTCTTGAACAAAACCATACATCCAGGACACCCATATATCCCATCCCCCCCTGAGACTGAGAACAGACCAGAGCACCTCCTACTTCCTCCATCCACCAGGGTTTTCTTCCAAAGCAAAGAGATATGCCTTCCTTGGATCTTAGCCTGACTTTCAGTTTGAAGACCACCCAAGGACCCTAAAGCAGGGAAGTGCTCTTGGGCACTGAGAGCTTAAATATAACTTAGAACCATTTGCAAAAAAAGCTATTTTTGGCCAACATCTTCCCCCCATTTTGTTCAATGCGCTTCATTAAGTCAGATGCAGGGGTTGATGTTTCGAAGTCTAAGTGCCAACACAGTCTGAGCTGCGGGAAGTTCTCCTGTGGCTGCCAAAGAGCTTATGTGAAAAATCAGCACAGCAGAAGTGCATTGAGTGCAGCAGAGAGCAGGAAAGACATATATGTACTTCAAGAAGAGAGGAAACTCTCTTAAAACCTTAAAACCAGATTTTAAACTGCACATCATGGCATCTCCTTTCTCAGGCAAAACTCAAAACCAGCTCTAGTGCTGGTGTTTCAGGAAGCCTGGAAAAGTGACTTGGTGGTACAGGCATTCAGCAATCTGGTCTCCTTTCCTTTTGCTAGGACTGGAGATCTTCCGAAAGAAAATCACACTTGATTTTTTTGTGAAGAAAATTGTTGTACATGAAAGGAGGTATGACTCACCTAGTTTTATAAACCTCCAAAACCACATATATTATTTATATATCCATTGTATATTAAGGAGACCTCTTGCTGGCAGAAAACATCCTGTAATATTGTTGAGAACTAAAGCTCTCATCTGGAGATGCGGGCAGGAAAGAAAATGAAGAGGGGGAATCTGTAGGCAGATTTTTGACAAAAACTGCTGGTTATATCCAGGCAAGGGTAGGAGATGAGTGCCAAGATTCCTGAAAGGTTGGTTTTTTTTTTTTTCAAACTTGGTGCCCACAGTATGACTTCCATATCCATCATTTGGTGTCTCTTTGGAAGTGCAAAGTCTCCTCAGGATGTGCAGGGATGCAGTAAGTTGACACTGCAGGGTCTGTGCTGGAAACCTCACCAGCCCTGCACATCCCTTTGCTGCTAACACAGATGTGTTTTGTTTGGAAATGGGGGCAGATGGCATGAATTCATTTATTTCCACTGCACAAACACAAAATGACAACTAAAACAGGAGGTGCAAGAAGAGGCTGTACTCTGCATCCTGATCCCAATATCCTCACAAATACAGCTCAGACCTGCAGGATGCTACCAGATGGAGACTATGGTAATTTTAAAGAAAAAAAAAATACAAATACCATTTCGCAAGGTAGGGGAGCTGTACACTTAAGTTTGCATTTGGCAGAGCAACAGACCTTATCTGTCTGAAATACACCACTTAGAGTGGCACTCCACAAAAATAAGCTCTTGCTTCTACCACCCCCACTGCCCACTCTTTTACTGGAGCTTAGAACTTGCGTAGGGTTTTGGGCGGTGGAGCCAACCCCCTCCTGTAGCATCCAGAAGAGAAGAGCAAATTTTCTGCCAGAAAGAGGAAATTCAAGGAGGCTGACAGGAATACAGGTGCAGAAGTAAGCTCCCATCTTTTTATGCAAAAGACTAAAGATTGGTCAATCACTGGTGCGTGGGACAACAGTTTTAAGCCACACTTTAAAGCAAATGCCTGACTTCACCCCTTCACCTTCATCCTGCCCTGTGCAGGACTTACAGCTCTGAGCCACTGTCTCACCCAGCTAACCCACTGTTTTTCTTGGTTTTCCCACCCCAATGCTGACCAGCCCTAGAACTATTCAACTACTCATAACATCTTTGTCCATCTAAAATAGAAGGCAAAGCTCTCCTGTTACCAGCACTTCCTGACAGAGTTTTCACAGTGGATTATATCTAAACTCTAAACCCCACAAAAACCAAACAAGGTTATACTGTCAATTTTACACATAGTGCCCTGTGTGACAGACATGTGGCTGGGTCTGACAGGCTGTACTGCAGTTTTCACTAGATTCAGCATTAATCCAGACCTCTGACTGCACCTGGAGATAAAGGGTGTTGCCGGTATGTATGCTCACAGCCAGCTTCTGCAGCTTTCTGAGAAGAGAAATTGCTGCCTTCAAATAGGAAATTTCCCAAGATCTGACCTTAGGTCTCTAGCAGTATGATTGTATGGGTTTACATTATGATCTGAAGCATAAAGATGCCCAATTCAATGATTGTTCAGCTTAGGTGAGAAATGCTGAGGTGCCTTCATTCATACATGATGCTTCATAGTAAGACAGAGAGGGGGGTTGATATGGCAACAGTGAAAAGCTCTTCTCTATCAGAGACTCCACAGAATCCACAGCCACTTCTTCCTTCCTCCCTGACATTGGGAACCTTCCATGAGGCAGTAAGGGCATTACACCAACACTGTGGAAGATGCAGAAACCCAACTGCCTGAAAAGGGGAGGTTTGCAAAGCCAGGATTTACAGAAATAATCTGCCTAATGACACCAAGGTTGTGGGTTCAATCCTTGCATGAGCCATTCACTTAAGAGTTGGACTTCATGATCTTTGTGGGTCCCTTCCAGCTCAGAATAGTCTGTGATTCTGTGATTTATGGAGCACCTCAGAGAATGAGATGGAAAAGATGTTATCAGACTGAAACAAAAGCAATCTTACTGTGGGAATTCTCCCTTTCTTCACTGGGTTCACCCCATTTCTTTCTTGTACCCAAGCAGCCCCGTAGATCCATACTTGTGTGCATGGGCGTTCTCCAAAGCCCTCTGGGCAGGTAATGGGGTCTTACCAGAAAAAGCTGATTTTGATGATCAAGATCATAAAGAACAGTCCTATTTACAAGGTGTATATAGGAGAAACGTTATGATCCCTCACATAAACTGGAAGAGCAAAGAGTTAATTCAGATTTTTCTTTTCTCAAAGTATGACTTTGTTCTTGTGGTTGCCAGGGAGAAACATTAGCTGCTGAACTGTGAGTTTATGACACTGTGAGATGATAATGAAGTTGTAATGATTTCAGCTCTTCAAAATGCATTTCCTGTTGCTGCTGCTGATCTTGGCTGCTGCTTTCTCATGGATGTCTTCACCAAATGCTACACTTTTAGACATCTCATGCCAAAAATTTTCTTCCTATATGTTGGTTACTTCCATCATATTTCTATACTCTAAAGGAAGCTGTCTTATACATTTTTAAAACTGTAAATAATCTCAGAAAGGGGTAGCTGTCTCTTCCATATCTATCTCCAATCTTTATCTCTGACTTGTTTTGCCCTTGCCTCCACTGCTCATATTCACCCTTATTTTCCTCCTCAGTTGGGAGAAAAGCCTCATTGCTATCGGTCTCACTCTCCAAGTAGGGCAGAAGAGCTATGAGTGTCCATATTTTCTGTGTTCATCTAGGTGCAGTCAAGGAGAAGTTTGGCTTGTGGGTAAGGACTCAGACAGCAAACTGACTCCTTCAGTTATTGGTTTAAAGCTCACAGCAGAGGTGATGCCACAAAGCATCTCCCTCTGTACTGACATCAGAATTTCTCTGTACTAGAAGAAACTTTTTTAAGAGTCAAAAGAACTTTCTTTTGTCACTTTTTGAAAAATAGATGTATTTTTCTGCCATTTTTGTCTGGTTGCATTATCTTATTCTAATTCTTGAAGCTTGTAGCTTACTAAGTCCAGGAGTCCCCTTTTTGGCTCTGCATGAAAACAAATATAGACATGGACAGTTCTAAAGTAGTGTTTCTGTGTTAATGCTTTCACCTAGCCATTTTCTACCCCAGAGGAAAACGTTTCTAAGCAAAGAGTATTACAGCATGAGACACAAGC
The DNA here is from genome assembly GCA_013400215.1 of Cisticola juncidis. NCBI lineage: Eukaryota > Metazoa > Chordata > Aves > Passeriformes > Cisticolidae > Cisticola > Cisticola juncidis. The sequence goes on along the minus strand of VXBR01007648.1, from coordinate 1,897,901 downwards.
TGTGATCTCTGGAACGAAATGTTACATTTTATTAACCTCAAATACAAAGCCTCTCTGTTCTGGCAAATAACTTGTTTTGCTCTAACCAAGATTTTTTTTTTTTTTTTAATAATTATTTTCAGAGAGGCAGTAACTGTGGAAAGTGAAATAACCTCTGAGTAAAAGCCTACTGGTGTTAATTTGTAAATCAGATGCTGTGAGCACCTGCCCACTGCTATAAATTGTTTGCTTTTGAAAGAGTCTGAATCTTCTTCTTCTGTATAAAAGGATAATGCAACTTGATGTTATAGTCTCATTACAAGAAAAAAGGAAGATCTAATAGAAAATTGCATGTAACTGGAGACAAATGCCATGGCAATAGCCACGAGGTGAAAACCTGGAAGGTGCTGTCAGGTGGTTATGGGTCACCCTCAGTCTTCTATAAGAAAAGGCATGTTTTTTGTAGACATGAGCCTGAAATGGGATGAAATGAAGCTTTTCCACCCAATGGAGAGTGGTGGCTGACAGCAAACTGTTCATACAGAAAGAAGGGAAGAGCACAAGAACTGCCACCAGATGTGGGGGACAGGCCTGGGGACAGGAACCACAGGCCAAGGATGAAAAAGTCATTGAATCACAGAATGCTTTGGGTTAGAAATGACCTTTAAGTTCATCTAGTTTCCATCCCTCTGCCATGGGCAGGGACATCATGCACTAGACCAGGTGGCTCAGAGCCCATTCAACCCAGCCTTGAACAATTCCAGGGATGTGCTCTCTGTGCAACCTGTGCCACTGGCTCATCATGCTCTTAGCCAAGAATTCTTTCCTAATATCCAGTCTAATGTCTTTAAACTCTCTCAGTTTAAGGCCATTATTCCTTGTCCTGTAACTACAGGTCCTTGCAAACAGTCCCTCTCCAGCTCTCGTGTAGCACATTTGTGTACTGGAAGGTGCTCTAAGGTCTCTCTGAAGCCTTCTCCTCTCCAGGCTGAGCAGCATCAGCTCCATCAGCCTGTCTTTATACTAGAGGTGTTCCAGCCCTCTGATCTTTCTTGTTCTGAGGGCTCCAGAGGTGGATGCAGTGCTCCAGGTGGGCTCTCACAAGAGCAGAGCAGCAGAACCCCCTCCCTCACCCTGTTGCCCACACTGCTTAAGGTGGAGCCCAGGGCACAGTTGGCTTTATGGGCTGCAAGTGCACATTGCCAGGACATGTTGAGCTTTCCATAATCTAAAATCCCCAAGTCTTTCACATCCTGCTGAATGGACAGACAGGGAGTGCTGAGAACAGGCAAAGTACAGTGCTAACAAAGTTCAAGGGCTTCACAAGCAAATGAGCACTGCTGGGTTATTCCTTTGCCACATTTCCAGTTTCACTTGAAAGTCCTTCATTACTGCAGCTGCTTTGCCTAGTGCCTTGCAGTAGTCAAAAAAAAAAAAAAAAAAAAAAAAAAAAAAAAAAAAAAAAAAAAAAAAAAAAAAAAAAAAAAAAAAAAACAAAAAAAAAAAAAAAAAAGAAAAAAAAAAAAAAAGAGAAAAAGCCAACAAATAATCAGCTCAGAAAAAAAAAATAGGAGAAAAATACATAAGTTCCTTTACATTCCTCACCTGAAACACTCTGTTCTTGTTCAGTTCTGCTGTTGCAGAGCATGCAGTGGAAAGAGAGTAATTGGGAATAAGCAATGGGAATATTTAATGGCATGTAGGAAGAGCTGAGAAGACTGAGATGGTTGGGTTAAGGAGAAGACAGTGTGTATACAACATGATGTAGTTGAAATCATGACTCAGACTTCAACATGTAAATTTATCTCCAGAGTGTCATAAACTGGAACAAGGGAATATCTGATGACATTTGTGTAGCACATCTAAGGAATGGGCTGTTAGTGGCACAAGTCAAAATTAGTTAAATCTAAAAATTCCAAGAGAAACAGCTCATCAGGATTTTTATATGCCATCAGCCACAATACTCACACTTATATGAAATTACAAATAGGCCAGAAGTTAGAAATTATTTAAACAGAATTAAAAGTTAAAATAAATAATAAAATTAATATAGACAATAAAAAATCTTACCAATTAGGGTACAAGTGTCTCTCAGGATTAAAAGATCAGGTGGAAATCAGGGTCTTGAGCAATTATTTTCATATTTTCTAATAATGGATCTGAGTGATAGACTTAAGAACATTTCTTCCAGAAGAAAGTAACTACAATGTGCAGGACCAGTACTAGCTATGCAAACAGACCATCAAACCTGGCTGTGGAAGACAATGCAGGGTAGTCAGCTGTGGTACCATTTGATATGCAGCCACTGCAAATGCAGCTACTGGTATTTCAAAGTGCAAGCAGCAACACTCATCAAAGCAAAAGCAATCAAGATACTGATGCCTAAGGAGCTGCTGCTCGTGACTCAGCCATAGGCTGATGGATGGCTTTCAGCCCCTTAAAAAAATATGAAGTTAAAAGTGGCTGTTTCAATCCCTCTAAAAGCCTTTTCTTACATAAAAGCAGGCTTGTGCTAATGGAATTTATTTCACATTCACAATGGCCTGAGAATACATATTTCCTGCAGGTTATCAGATGAGCAAAATCTTGGCAAGTCAGTCACCCAGTGCTTTAGGACTGGTCAAGCACACTGTGCAGATCCAGACCCAGCTCTGGGTTTTGGACATCACAAAGTCCTGTGAAGGCTCACTCTATTTTTTAATACTACTTCCAACCCAGAATCAAGCAGAACTCAATTCCAATTTGCACTAACATTTCTCTCTTACTGCCGTTGGAGCTGTTCAGATCCCGGTCTGTTTGGAATAAAACATAAAGAAGAATTTATCTAGAGCTTATCTGCTTATTAGAGGAACTGGCAGCAAGACTGACAGGATCCTTTACCATCACTAGGCTCTGACAAGCTGGTAGAAAGCAAGTGCAGCTGTGATCAAATGACAAAACACAGAAGATCCTTATTTCTTTTAATTGCTGAATTTCACTTTGTGTGCCTGAAACGTACCCAAAAACCAGTTTCCCTCTGAAACACACTGCTTCACTGGCCTGTGCAGCTCTGTGGCAGCAGAGGCTGCTGTAGATAGAAAAGTCCCATCCCACCAGCCTTGGGTCCTGTGCCACAGGGCTTCCAAGAATGGAGGGTGCATGAATGTTTGGAGGTCAACCACCTTGGCCATAAACCCCAAACCTGATCTTTCTGAGATAGGACAAGCAAAGAGTAAGAAAAGTACTAACCTGTTTTGTGCTTAAATAAATCTGCCATTCAGCATCAGCTGCAAAACACAATAGATCTATGAGTTACATAAATTTCTCTATTTCTTCAAAGTTAGTCAGTGGGTGTGCAAAAAAGGTAGCTCAAAATTCATTATTTTTTCAAATACTTATTATTGGATTGTTCCAAATATGAATTACTCATGAAAAGGCTCCCTCCCCTGCATGAGAGTACATTTTTCTTTTTCTCACTGCCAATAAATAAGCCTCAGGAAAACATATGAATCTTCAAGGGAGTGAAAGAAAATGTAAAAGAAGCTCTAGACAGCTAGTTTGGATCCAGACTTGAAACAGCCTGAAATACGAGCATGTTTAAATTCAGGATTTTGGTCTCAACCATTATAGGCAGTATTCCTTTATTTTAAAGAGAATAGAAGCAATTTGGACTAGCAAAAAAGCTTTCTTGAAAGCTATTTTTAAAATGACCCTTAAGGAAGAGTGAATTCATGCTGTGCAATTTGCAAGATAAGTGCATTTGGAGCAATTCACTGATAAAACAGCATGATGAAAGGTGGCAGGGAGTGATTGACTTCACACTAGCCTGCAAGGGCAGCAGCAACTCAGGTAACTATAAACATATGATTCCAGAAAAATAAATATAAGAGGGAATTAATTTATAGAGACACCATTGTTTCTCCAGTTACACACACTCACACATAGCTGAGGAATACTGGAAACAAAGAGTCAGGAGGGAAGGACTCCCCCAGAGAGTGTTCCAAAAATCTTGCCCAAGCTATCTTGCCATGGGCAAGGTCAGAGCAGTCAGTGAAGAGATCACAGGAGACTAACAAAATAAAAGGCTGGAGCATTTGGCTTCACCTATTCCAGCTCACAACATCACTACCATAGTGGGCTTTAGCCACACTGAAGTACTTGAGACAGGGCAGCTTCACACCTGGACAGGTGACACCGATTACAAGTGGCATCAAAAATGGTGCAAGGTTTACTGATCATGTCATCTGTGTAAGAAGCTGGTGGACTTCACTTGTGGAAGATTTCTGTAAGCAGAGCCACTGCTTCTTCCGACAGGGTGGGAAGTGCAGCTGGGATAACACCAAAACAGGAGGAGACCAGCTCATGACAGTCACTCAAAACCAGAAAGCCACTAATTTAAATACAAATTTCAAAGGGAAATGACTCCATCTATTTGGGGATTTGTTTAGCCGTATACCACTTGCCACGTGAGTTCCTTTAAGTGTTAACCAATCAATGATCTGCAGAGGTGTCCTGCACATTAACTCAGATCTAAAAAGCTGGGACACAGGATGATCATCTTTCACAGATGGAAGTTGATGCTACAACTTGTCTGCTATTGTATAAGACCAGGATTTGATGTCTTTTAACTTTGATGCCTTGCTCACAAGGTCACTGTTTCTTCTGACTCAGTGAATTTCTGGAGCAAATTGATTTTTCTAAAGTGCAGCTTTGCACTAAATGGGTTGGTTTGATGTTGTTTATTTGGGACTTTTTTTCCTATTTGGGGAGTTGCATCAGTTCAAGCTGTATCCTGGTGAGATTTAAAACCCCATATGCTATGCAGAATGAGATACTTGGTTTTCCTCTCAATGCCTTCTTAAGACAATTCCAGGTCATTTTTAAACTGAGAGTCATTGCAGTTCCAAGCACAGTCTGCCCCTGACTGATCATTTATGTCCACAAGATACCCCTTCATTTGTGGCAATATACAAAGTATGGGCTGTTATGGGAAAACCAGCTAGTGAGCTGATCTTCCACCCCTGAGTTATTGTGGCCCCACAAACATCCACCAGTATGATGCAGGGGTAGAGGCTGAGGGAAGGAGTTCTTCCAGCTTGCATGGCAGCTCAGAAATCTGTGGTTGCAATAGACCCAGAGAGGTCAAAAGCTCTTTCCATGCTTTGCAGGAATACTAATACAGACAGCCCCATGCATTAAGTAGAGCTCTGCAGTATGCCACAGACATGGACAAAAAAGTCCACCACATCCAAAAGATTAAAGTAGCTCTTTGCAGACAGTCCCAGAATTGTCATACAACTTAGAGGGACTTTTCTACTTGACTCATTTTCAGAATTAGAAAGCACAAATCTGATTCCACCCTGGAGGATTTGTTCAAAAGACAAAGAATGTCAAAATCAAACTGATTTACTGGATAAGAGATTAATGGGCCAAGACCACAGATAACAGATAGAGGAGTTCATTGATCAGACAAGGGGAAAGAATATACTGTGGAAGGAATCCTTGCTTGTGCTGAGGACAGGAAGAAAGACAGACCTTAGAGCTATTATTCTTTCCTTTAAGTACAAATACTTCAGTGTCAAGATATGTGAGCAGGGTAATTTTTAGCCATGGGCCTCTCCAGAGATCTGAAAGCAGTTGTTAGGAGATGACTTTTTGGCTCCTCCTTGAGCCTAACACAACAGAAGATCGAACAAATAGAGCCATGTAAATTTAAGCAGGAGAGTAATTATCTTACAGCCCTATGTGTGCATCAGCAATTTTTCTCTTACAAATTCCTACTTACAAACTCTTTCCATGGCTATTTAGTATTTTTACAACCTATGGCTTTGCAGATTTGTGTGTTCTGATTCTCCCTTATATACACATACATGTTTATATGCATAAACAAATTCTGTGACAGAATAGTAACAAGTGCATCGTATTCCTGGAAACCACTTCCAAACACACATATGAATGAAAATGTGATTATAGGAGTAGTCAGCCTGGGTTTAGGAAGAGGAAATCATGCTTTGCAAATCTGACAGCCTTATTTGATAAAATTACTATCTTAGTGGATGGGGTGAAGAAGTTGACACTGTTTAATCTTGACTTCAGATAGATTTTCAACAATGGTCCTCATGACAGCTTCATAGGCAAACCAGTGAAGTACAGACTGGACAAATGGGCAGTGAGGTGGCCAAAAATTGGCTGAACCGGGCTCAGACAGTTCTGACAAGCACTACAAAGTCCAGCGGGAGAGCAGGCACTAGTGGTGTTCATCAGAGATGGGCACTGGGGATAATGCTGTTTTAACATGCTCATCAATGACCTGGATGATGGGACAGGCTGCACCCTGAGCAATTTGCAGACAAAGTGAGAGGAACTGCTCCTAACATCAACAGTTGCACAGCCATTTATAGAGGGGTCTTGAAAGGCTGTGTGAAATGGAACAACAGAAACCTCACAAAGTTTAACAAAATGAAACAGAAAGTCCTGTCCCTGGGGTGAGCAAGTCCCAGGCATCAGTACACCAGTACATCTTGTGGGCCACCCTTCTGGAAAGCACAACAGCCCTAAAAAGTGACTAAATATTATGCCCATAGTAAAGCTAGAAAAGCTGAAGCAGAACAAGGAGAGAAAAGGGGACCTCAAGTCTCCAAAACAGTGAGTAGGGATGAGTACTGCTTTAATACATAAGCAATTTCCCTCCATTCACTGGATACCAAACAGAATTCTATAACAATGACTACTTAAAAACTCTAAAACAGACTTGTAGTAATGAGAGAGCAACATGACCTGAATTTCTGCTGAATCTATTGGTCTCTCAAAGAGCCTTAATTCAGTATTGCCTCTCTTGCCATTAATTGGACTTTTGCTATCGACTCTGTTTTGACCAGGCCACTTTAATTAGGAAAGAAATCTTTTCTTTCCTTTCCTGCAGACCAAGACTGGGATATATCAGAAAGGTTATTTCACAAGGACATGAAAAGAATTCAGATTAATAATTTTATTTCTGTTAATGAGAATAACTGCTTTGGAACTGGATCAGTGTAATATGCAAGATAGACGTGAAAGCATTTGGGTTTGCTAGTTATGGTATTGAATTTCTTAGAGGATTGCAATTATGGCTTAGATTAGAGAAACATTAACAGAGATGAAACTGCCCAAATGGCTAATTTCTTTTTGATATAATAATTGATATTTCTTAAATTATCAATAATCTAGTCATAACTCACATGTTGCTAATATTGTCTGCACCTCAGAGGGAGCTGAAGCAAAGCTTTGAAGAGTTTGCTGGATGGAAGTCTTTCTTAAACATGAAAAATAAGTGCAGAAAGCTTTCCAAAACATATAAGATACACAAATTCTAACACTTGACTTTTACTTCTGGAAGGACTGATACAAAAAAGTGGTTTTGAAAATTTCCCAGAAGTTGCTATATGTGCTGGTGTAAACCCAAAATTAAAGGGGTTTCTTCTGTTTGCTGAATATTTGAGAGAACAGCATGAGGCAGAATACTAACCTTCACAGATGGCTTTAACAACTTCCCTGTTGTGGTCCTCTGAGCTTTGTTTGTTATGATTCTGCAAAATTTCCTATTTTCATTGCTCCCTGAGTTCCAGGAGAATCCACATTCCTCCATGAAAAAGCACAATGCTTAGGCAGTAGAGCCAGGGGCAATGCTAGGTTAGCACTCCTATTCACATCTTTGCCAGAATATGGAATTTACTGGTTTGCATAACTCTTTCCCCTGAAGCCCTTGCAATCTGATACTGCACTGAATCACAGAGGGCTTGGGAGGCACAGCAGGGCTCAGCCTTCAGACCACAGGACTCAAGAGGTCCTTCAAGCCATGAGGGAAGCAGATTTTTAAGAATGGATGTGATGGAAGAAGCAGTATCTGTCCAAGCAAGTCAGAAGTTGTTCCTCCACAAAGGAAGGCATGACCAAGTCAGACCTGCCTGCTGAGGATGACAAATGGAGGCACTGGTTTCCTATGGACCTTTAGATCATCCAACATTTTGGTTCTTGGTCTGATTAGGATCACTATGATCATAAACTGTTGTAGCTGTTTGTGATGTAAGAATTGGTATGAACAGGTCACTCTATTAAATGTTATTGTATTCCTATGTCTTTCTATTTTGGATACAACTGAAGTGTGAAAAGGCCTTAAGAGTCCTTTGGTGACTTGCCCTTGTTGGTTTTGCAGAGAAATACAATGAGAAATTTCATGCAACTCTTTTGAGTGCAGCTTTTTCTCAATAATGTGATATGGTCAATTAATTTTCAAAGCAGCTACTAATAGAGCTTGCCTGTAAGCCAGATATTAGTCGTGGGGGAATAAATAGTGACAGATTTTTTTCAATTAACCCAAGAGCAGCACAGCAATTAGTATATCAGTGTTTGCTGTTGTATTGTGCGTCCTCTGATGTCTGAATCACTCTGCTGTTTTTCAGTTTGGATGTCTGCAGAAGATCTCTAAGCACTCACTGCTCTAGATAATAAACAGAATATTAGCTTGGAAGAAAAAACTGGATTTCGTCAAAAGTCTCATGTCTCATGTTCTATTGGGTTGTGAGGCTGTTCTTTCAGCTTTTAAATATATAGCTCACTCATGGACATTATTATCTGCTGATATTTCTGAGTAAGAATAATTTTTTTGTATAAAAGGGTTATTACAGTAAGTGCAGGAAACTATATAAATTAACATTACTTTCAATAGGTCCAAGAATGAGGGTGCTGGTAAGAAAGCTACTGAGAAATTTAACCAATCCTCATTACTGTTCCCACCAGTATTACTGCAAAAGAACTTGCTTAATTAGGGGCCCATAAGAAATAAAAGGAGCCAAATTCTGATCTCGAATACGCAGGTTTGTACTGACCTAACTCTTCCAGTTCCATTCTTGTTACCTTTTACCTGGTGTAAACCAGCACCAAAAAAAAATTATGACGAGAATGTCATCTGCCATGTCTCATATTGTTCTGTGAATACTTCTGAATCATAGAGAAGAAGGTGGAGAAAATATGTCAAGCGACAGCATTTAGCCTCAGTTGCAAGCACAACAATGAATACAGTAGATATTATAGGGAATGCATGGTAGAGAGGTTAATTGTAAGCCATTACAGCCATTAGTATAGTAGCATTATGCAACTTTTGTGCTCAAAGTGTTTTAAACTTTTTTGCCTCCTTTTATGAAAAGTTCATGACCACAATTTCAGACCACATAACTAAAAAAACCAAAAAGAAACCTAGCAGTAAATCTCAGTTCCAAAAGTCTTGCTGAGCCATGCCAGAACAGGTCCAAGGATCTTAATCTAGCCTTAAATATCCTTAGTATCAATATCTATATCAGAAATACTCCCCATTGGCTCTCCTTCTACTCTACAGGGAGGAACATTCACTTATAAGTTGTGACACATCTGGCATATTTTCAGTATCTATATTAGTATGAGCTCAAGTGCCCATTACTCTCCCATTGATTACTAAAGTAGATGAGATCATATGTGTAGGTGTTTCCATTTGGTCAGATGGGACTCACCTTTTAAAAGTATTTTTGAAAGGCGAGTGTGGGGAAATAAAGGAACCAAACTCACTAAGCAGTGAGTAACTCATTAGCATGGGGATCGGTCTAAGTTGTCCTTCACCAGAGATCATCCATCAAAAGATTTCTCTGTATAAATACAAGAACTTTTGAACAGTCTGTTCCAGCAACCCACCATTCCATTTCTTCAGGCATATATATCTCACTTCTCCACCTCTAAAATACAGCTGGCAAAATGCTAATAGGAGATGCAAGAGAGGTTTGCTTCGTCCTCCTCAATTCCACTCAGGAATTGTCCAAGAATAGTCAAGGCCATGGAATTACAAATCCTAAAAAAATTCAGAAATGTAACTAAGTGGACAAGAGTCAGTGATAGGCATGTAGCTTCAGGTATTTCCCATGCATACGAAAGCATTCCCCCAAGATTTTGATGGTCATCATATAAAATTATTGAGTAGCCTCAAACATCCAGTCCAACCACCTCTGCCATTGACCTGGAAATAACAGATGCAGGAAAAAGTCCTGCATCAGTGATGACAAGACTGTGTTTCTAATCGACTAGGAAAATGAGATTTCACCTGTCCAACAAGGAACTGATTCAATCTTTCTAAAATTTTGACACTAAAATAGGGGCATTGTGGATGGAATTCTATTTTAGGTCTATTTTCATGGGTTTCTAAAATGTGTTAGTTATAAATTTTCACTCCCTGAAGGGCCTGCACAGCTAGACCAAGAGCGATTAAAGGTAATTGTATCACCAGCAAACAAAATCTTACAGTTATTAGAAATTTTCTGTAGCCTTTCCCTGTTCCAGTATGTGGCACAGTGTGGCATGTTCAGAGTAATCCCAGAGTTTCATCTCTTCTCCCCACTCTCCAGCTAAGAGCTATAGATGAGAAAGGACAAGGGAAAACTCGCCCCAGGTTTGGCACAGGACCACCATCCTACAGCTTGGCCCCTGCACTGCTGCTGAAGAGCATCCAGCAGACCCAAAGAGTGGTAAGTTCAACACACCCAGAGCAGTCCCACACTTGCTAACAATGTTCACCTCTGGCTGGGAATGGTGCTCCCTTTCCTTAAACAGGTACTTATGTTTTATTCAGGTAAGATTTAGGTTATTCTATTAATCAAAAGATTAAAATGGAATAAAATTGTGCTAATTGGAAGAGTTATACAGGAAAAGCCCTGCCTGACCTACATGGAAGGTTCTTACATGTTTTGCTTTTGGTGTCTCTTGGATCTCCCTTATGCTGGGGTACTGTGGAAATAGACACCAAGATTTCCAACTGCTCGTCTTGGCAGAGGTGTGGAACTTCCAAAAATTCTTCCTTTCTGAAATGTTCTACCTATTGTTTTTCCTCAGAAAATACAACATAGGAGTAAATATTATGGGAGATTAGTTCTTTAGCTCACCTAAAGTTTTTTGTTTGGTTTTTGTTTGGTTTTTGTTTGTTTAGCATTTCATGAGGAAAAAAGTGGTATAAATTTGCCTTTTAAGGAATATATATGTATATCCCTACCTGAAGCTGGGAATAAAATGCTTCTGTTCAGTCCCAGTTCCTACATTCATCTCCCTCTAGAGCATAATTAACCCAAGGATGGGAGGGCAGACTGAGAATAACATGGAGCTGATTCACCTTCTACACTCACTATCAAAAATAGAGATTATTACTGCATGCATCAGTGGCATTGAAGAAGAAATTAGTCTGAGATCACTTGTAAACAGATGCAGTCAGACATGACTGTTGCATGAATGAGAATGCATAAATTAAGCTTTGCCAAAGGTTACTAGTAATTTATAGTTCTGGCTTTTAGGAAGCTCCGAGCATGACGCTATTTACTTGCATTGTTTATTGAACAAGCATATTTATCAGGGAAGTCACAGCAGCTGAATGCTACCTTGTCTCTTGAGGATATCTTGCTTGACGAACAAGTCTGTGATGTCATAGGCCAAACACTGCCTTTGAAGTTGGAAAACATCAATTGATTGATGCTTGTCTGAAGAGCTGTCACAGTGAACATGGAAGAAAGAATAATTGTCATAACATGCCTAATACTGAAAACTGATGTGCCTCTTTTTCATAATTTCCAAACCAGTAAACAGAAATTTGCTTGATGACAAAACATTTAAATATGGATTTTTTTCAGCAGGTGTGCGGAAATAACTAATGACTTTGATGTAAAGAACATTGTTAGTAAGGAAAATAACTAAAAGAGGTGCAAAATAAATATATTTGGATCCCCTTGATCCCCAGCAGTCAATGGGAAATTCCACAATTCTGCCCTGTGTGAGGTGTTGATCACGAGAGTACCTCAAATTATTCCTTGACTGTGAAGCCATATCAGGAGCTGAACAGAAGACTTAGCTAGTGGGACCAGTAGTTTTGACTGAAAAGATGGCATTCTTCCCTCACACCTACGAATGCCTCAGCTTCGTGCTGAGGAGGTCTTGTGCTTCCTTAAAGGCGGAGAAACAAACTGTGATCATGTGTTAACCCCACCAAGTCATCATGATCAGCACTCTTCACCTTTGAGCAATTACACTGGTCGCATTTCAGCAAGATATGAAGCCTGTCTCTGAACATCCCCTCTGATCTCTACTGCTTGTCTTCAGACACCTCCTTCCTGTGCCTCAATTGCCATATTCTCAGCTTGATGGTCTTCAAGCCATAAGCCTGGCTGCCTCATTATTTGCTTTGACTTCACTTAGTTGTGAACTCCACTGACAGAGTTGAGTTTGCACTGAACTCTCTCTATCCTTATTTTCTGACTCCTGTAACATCAAATTAAAACACTTTCATTTTATCAGCAGTCACAGCTAAGGATAAATTGATTCTCTACCGCAGTGATCTCATCTCCTATCTGGAACAGGGGGTTTATATTTCATGTCCAGCCAAAAAGACCCATGAGTGAAGTCACTCAACTTGCTGTCTGGTGCAGGGGTAAGATGAAGGAGAGCATCAGCAAGCTGTTGTGGGGCAGCCCAAGGAAAAGCATGAGGGAGATAGGCTGGCAAAGCAGACACCATTGTCAAAGTAAATGAAGCTCCTTCACACAAGTGAGAAGAAGGAGACGTGGCAGTAGGCCTACTGTGTGGAAGTCCCTTGTCTATGCAGCCAAATTAAACCCTGTAAGTAAGGTTTTCTAGAGTATAACATTTTGCCTAGAGAGACTGCACATCCATCATCCCACAGCATTCCTGCAGCATTTGCCAGCACTGGCTGGAGGTTACGGGTCAGGAACCTTCACTGCTCCTGTCACAGCTGCTGCCACATTACAAAACACATCAGCAGCAAATGGAAGACAAAAATGATGTGCTGCTTTATGTAAAGTTTATTGCTTTTTGCTAGATGAGGGCATGCCTTTGATGTGCTCATTTTTTCTGTCTCTTCTTTAACAACAGAAGAAACATGCGGCTGGAAGCACTGTCATAAATCTTACTGTAGCTGTTGAGGAATGAGAGCTGATGTCATGTTGAGCTGAATTTTTACAGCCACATAAACAATAGGAGGAAAACTTAGGGCAATGAATTCATCCCTGACAAACACAGTGGTAACTCAGTTAATGAGTTTTTAAGGAATTTAGATGATGACAGATGGACAGACACAATTTCGACTATACTCAGTAGCACTGAGCTGGGCTCCTGAGAACCCTGTTTGACATGAGCCTAAGACTGACAGAGACTCCATCTGTGGACAGTGGAAGAGCTACAGACACCATATCTCTGGACTTCTGAAAGGCCTTTGACAACACTCTTCCTCTCTAAATTGGAGGGATGTGGATTTGATGGGGGGACTGTTTAGTTGGTGAGGGTAATGGACAACAGCTCAGAGTCCCAATGGAAATCAGTGATGAGTGGTGTCCCTCAAGGGTCTGTACTAGGACCACTCTTCAATATCCTCATCATTAACATTAACAGTGGGATTGAGCGTACCCTTAGCAAGTCTGCAGACAACACCAAGCTGAATGGTGAGGCTGACATGCCTGAGGGATGAGGTATCATCCAGAGGGACCTGGACAAGCTCAAGACGTGGGTCCATGGGATCCTCATGAGGTTCTACACCGCTAATTGCAAGGTCTGGCACTCACTGGGCTGTGACAAAATCAGCAGACTGTGAAGTACACTGAAGCACAGGCTGGCTACCAGCATTCATTACATCAGGTGCACTGTAGCTGGTACAATGATCAGTGGGAATTAGGAGCCAGAGAAATGAGAGCTACATCATGTTATCTGCAAGAGAGCTGGGGAAGAAAACACAGTGCATGGCTCTGCAGCCCCTGTCTTTGCACTTGGACCTTCTTTCTCATTTGTCATTGCTTTGCTCTCCCAGCAGCTACCTGAAAGCTTGGGTAACTACGGACCCTGGACAAGAGACAGCTGATTCCATTCATGTGCTATGTGATACCAGTTCATGCTGCTGTCATTCTGAGTCTGCTCTAAAGGAGGAAGCTCAGGTAAACTGTACATGATCCAAGACCCCGAAAATAAAATTTGAGGTTTCCATGTTGTCCTGGGCTTTAGCACTGAGATGACTCTTATTTTTAATAAATTAGAAAGCCTAAAAGTCAGGTATCATTGACTGATTTGCACTGTGTTTGGACAAGGAGTGTGTGTGAGGGGAATGGGCAGAAATGGAGGAAGGGAGCCAATGAAGAGTTCAAGGGAAAAGAAATGCCTTTACTCCACCTGCAATGTCATTGACCTGGCATCAGCAAAGTTACTTAGACAAGAGGCATGTCCTGGCCTCTTAAAAAGAATTGAAATGTTGTCTTATCATTCCTACTTTATTATTTAAAAAGCCAAAAATGTTCATTTGTTTTACCCTGGAGGTGTCCGCAGGCTTTTCCTCAGCTGGTTTCTCAGTGCACAGAAGGATGCAAAATAACAGCTCAGAGAGCAGCTGGAAGGAGCTTCTTTCTCAATGGTTTTTGACTGTTCCAAAAATAGCAGCCACAAGCTGTGTATTCTCCCAAGAGGCATTTCTGCCAGTGCACCACTCACCTGCTCACCACTCACTGTGGTAACACAGGACAGCCTGGGAGTCTTAAAGCACATTTTCTAAAATAAAGCTTTTCCTGCAGTTTCCCCAGCACACCTTGGTGCCCACCAAGGTGTGCAAGGTCAGCTCCCACTGCTAGCAACCTCCACTTCTCCCTCCTGTGCAAGAGTCAGGAATGGCAGAGCACTAACACCATCTCTGGGAGACTTTGTCTTTCACTGGCCTCTTCCCTTCAACCAGACTAGAGCTGCACATCACAAAAAACTGATTTTAAGCCTGAACAAGAAGTCTCAGCCCATCTGAAGGGAAAGTAACAGAAAACGTGAAATTCGGGGGCTATTTATCTGTAGCATTTTGATAGTCAATTTTGGTCACAGATGACACATCCCCCCTGACACACAGTTTTCCCCCGTAGTTAAGATTCAGAGTATTCTGATATAACCTTTAAATTAAATGCAGTTTTTTATACTGAAACACAATTATCCTATTAAATGCATCCCATGAAAGAATAAACTAACCACACACCATACACATCTGTTTAAACTCATCCATCAGTCACATCCAGGAGGCACAATGAGCTCTTTGCCAACTAATTAAAGACCAAATATCACCCTGGAATTACTCATCTATGTATTTTAAATACTGAATGAACTCTGAGAAAATGGCTAACAACCAGCACCCAAAACTACTAAAGTCCGCTGATAAATCTTTCCCTATTAATTTACTGGTCAGCATTATTATAGCACCAGGCACAAGTAGCTGAAAAATGGAAATAGTTAGTAGAGGAACTTTACGATAATTTTTTTTCACCTGAAACTCATTTTGGAATTTCTTAACCACAGGTCTATCCAGGGAGCAAACTTTGCTATGTACACTCCGTGAGAACTTTGATTTTTATGGCATTCTAATGTGACTTTAAAGCTCATTAAAGCAGCTCCTTTTGTGCTGCCAGCAACAAAAGCCTTGATGTTAAGTGTCCCCTGGAGTCCACAGTTCAGATAAGTGCTGTTGTTTTTCACTAAACTCAGCCTCTTAACCTACCAGCTCAAAGAATAAAATAGAAGCTTGAACCCAGCAGTAACCTGGAAGCCAGATTTCAAGATAATGTGCTTGCAGCAAAGATATGGTCTTTTCTGAGCAAAAATACTTCAGAAATTAAGAAGAGAAGCAGAAAATAAGCAGCTGTGTTGCAGGCTGCCCAGATTGTAACACCGAATATGTGCTGAGCATTCCTTAAAATCACTTCTTCCTTCTTTTATTTACTAAGAATTCAGGGAAGAAACATCCAGGTATAGTTGCTTGTTTATTTACAGTGCAGTGATGACTGCATGTTTAAAAGGCTTCCTTAAATTTGAAATATAATTCCTCTCCTTAAAAGGCCCAAGTCTTGGAGTCTGTACTTGATCAATGACTTCACATCAAATCTGTCCAATTTACAAGTAAAATCAATTTGGTCTTATTCCTAACTGACAACATATTCAGCAGAGGATTGGGAAGTCAAGTTGGTTGAATTTTATTGACTTGCAAAGTCAATCCACTAGTAAAAACAATTTTGCGATCCAAAAGCTGAAATAGATTGCAATGCATTCTCCTGTAGCATATGAATTTTCCACAGATAGTAACAGAATTAAACTTCAAGAGCTGCTTTACCAGTTTAAAATACATCAATATAGGTAGGCAGATCAATTGAGTCAGCAAGCATGTGCCTTACAGTTTCTCTATCCATAACTACACTAGAATGAAAAAATGCAAATTTGATTATTGTATAACCTATTGTGCAAATAACGATTTTACATTTTAGTTAAAGCATAGTGAAAGCCTGAAAAATACATTCAGCTAACATTTAAGGAGAGAATTTTCACAGATCAAGCAGTAAATCCCTATAGCTCTCATTCTCAGTGAAAATTAGATACCTGCACTGATTTATCCTGTAATTCTGTAAAACACATCACCTTCCCCTTACTATTAGATCTGGCAGCCAGTACTACTCTTTTAACCTCTGTAGGTGCAAAGGACTGCTTGAGTCAGCAAGAACCTTTAATGGGAGCAACAAGAGCTTTCACTGCACATGCTGCAAAATGGAAAAGGTGCCCTTACTCCAAAAGTGGGAGTTATTTTCACTTTCACCTCAGGCAAACGGTGCTGTAAGCACCTCTGTGATGTGCAGACAACTTGGCTACCCTGGCAGGGTTAATCAATTCTATGTGAGCTCCGGTGTGGTCCCAGAGCCAGGACAACTCTGCCCATCTTTAGGTGTTCTGCATAGGGAAAGACTGTAAGCTGTGGGCAATACAATGACACCACCTACACACATTGGCACAGCTCTGGCCTTGCTTTTGACCGTAGCCAGTTGGCCATGTTCCAAGAGATGTTCTCATGCAATTTCTTGATCATTTCACAGAAGAGAAATCACTTTGGATTTTATCTTAGAAAGGAAGCGCATAGGAGACAACACATTTGTCATATTTGGAAGGTACCCAGCTAAGGCCTGGCCACTGGTGTGGAAAATCCCTTTAGCAGCATTTCCCCTAAAAAGTAAGTGGACCTCTTCAGGAAATTAATAGCTGGAGAAAGCTGTGATGATTTATGGGCTGTGCATAGCAGAGAGAAGACATTTTAGTTTGAAGAATAGTTTTGGAACATCCATTCTCATCCATCATACCAGACTCCCTTAATCTATAAGTGACCCTAAGACCGTAATGCTGTGGGATTCTGGACATCAGACTGACTCCATTCCATGCAAACGTATCAAAACAGCCCTCATATCCTCTGGCTGCATGCTGTGCTACCAGGCAACCCCCAGGAGCTGGATTTGGGAGCTCCCTGTCACCAGAGCCACCCTGAGGAAAGCCCTTTGTGTAGCACACAGTCTTTTAACAGGCATCTGGAGCACAGTGCAACAGTAGGAATGTTTTCCCTTCTCAGGATTGCTCTTGACAACCCTTAAAATATTCAGAGCAGACCAAGCCTTACCTTTTCCCATCAACAACTGGGGAATAAACTTGCTCTTGCTCCCTGGTTCACCCTTCAGAGTTATGTTCCTTGAGGCTTTAAGATGTCTTCCAAACAAAGAGACGTTTCAGTTGTATTTCATAAATGCAAATGCTGATGTTCCTGTAGTGAGCAATAGTGCACAATGACTTTCCCCACTGTAAAGCTGAAGTGAGAAACAGTTTACAATCAGATTTAGTGCTGACTTTCCCCAAAATCATCTTACAATTCCCAAGAGGGAAGCTCATGTTATGGCTGTACTGGAGAGATGCAGCTCACCTGGTCTGTTTTGATTGTGAAGTTTCCCAGCTGCACAGCATATTCCCCCTCTCGTTACATTGGCACCTGTTTCTATCCAAGTCAGACACAAAAATCAAGCAAAAGAGCACACAGGCTCCTGGGACACCTGATCAGATCAGCACATGCTCTCACAGAGTGCCTCACAGGCCAAAATCCTACTCACGAAGTACAGGTGTAAGTGCTTAAAACTCAGGCGGAAAGAGAGACCTATCAGTGTACCACATTTTATACACCAGCCTTGTGCTACTGTATTGGGTGAGAGATTCCAAAATGTCTGCCTTCATTAGGCTGTGAAAACTATTCTCTCATAAAGTATGTTTTTGGAATCCCTTTGGCTGACCTGAACACAGACCTTCTACATCCTCATTAACCCTTCATCTATGCTAAAAGCAATCATCACTATCTCTCCTATAACAAGGCTTGTTCTTTTCCCATTGCTGATTATGGGGGGTACATCACATGCACCAAACTTCAGCAGAACAGAAATAAATGTAAGACCTTGAGCACAAGGGCAGAATGAGAAAACATATATTTTTCTTAATTGAATAATAGGGCCATTAGCATTCAAACAGCATCACTGTAGACATTAATACATTGTTTAAAATGTCTCTGTAATAAATCACAAGGGTATTTTAGATCAAGATGTGCTCACAGCCAGTAAATCTTACAACTACTTCCTCTTGTGACTGGGGCTATGGATTGTAAAAAAGAATGAATGTAAGTGTACTAATAGCTATTGCAATACAGTAGTCAGAGAACAGACTACACCATACAATAAAGTGTGTAACTATTGCCTGTAATCTGCAAATTTATATGGAAAATGTATAGTTCGGTAATAAAAACATTATTCTTAAAAACTTAGAAAGAACATAAGAACTTTAATTATGTAATTTTTTTTAATCACTCCAAATCTTGCCCCTTGAAGCTTGGAGCCCTGCCAAGTGGCCATTCATGTACTGTTGTGAGAAGGAGCAAGGGAGCATGGAGGAGAGGGAGTTGCCAGAGGCCTGGGAGGGCATGGATGCCTAGAGAAGGACTAGAAGGCAGTGGGGTTGCCTTCTGCAAAAGGGGCGGAATGCTGAGTTCTTTCTGTCACTACAGCACGCCCACAAAAGGCCTGCTTCAAGAACTTCACTTTTCTTCACTGGGTAGGCTTCAGCCCCATAGCCCTGGCTGGAGGAATGTGCTGCTCTCTCCAAAAACAAAACCAAATAGATGCACCAGGGAAGAGGTTTGGATTGGATAGTAGGAAAAATTTCATAATTGAAAGGGTGGTCAGGCATTGGAACAGGCTGCTCAGGGAAAGTGGTGGCATCACCATCCTTGCAAATGCTCAAAAGGCATTTGGATGTGGCACTTTGGGACATGATTTCATGGTGAACACAGATGTTAATGGTTGGACTCAAGAGGTCTTTTCCAACCATAATGATTCTGACTGTTGTTGCTGGACTTTTTTTTAATCCATTTTTTTTCCCATCTCATCTTCCTCCACTCCAGTTTCAAACTGAGTATACAATATCAACTGTCTAGTGAGGCAAATTTGTTTCACATCTGTAAACTTCACCAAGAGCCAAGGAATAACTTGAATAGCAATACAATGTCATTTACAAATAAATGCACTATCTGCCATTATGCCTAGCTCTGTATTTGTATAGGTATTTCAATTATGCAGCAATTATATTTTGAATCTCTTGTGTGTATATATCAGCTCATCAATTTAGTGGTCTTTAGCATAGATGCTTCCAGTTTATGAACAATTTACATGTTTGCAAGGGAATAGTTAGAACCACAATTAAAAGTTATGGATGGTAGATGAACCATAGTTACTCTTGCATTGAAGTTCCCCACATAAATTGTATTAGCAACATCTGCAAGTAGGGAAATATACAGGAATATATTATATTACAGATGCACAGGAATATATCCTTCTCATCTTTATTTGCATTTAATCTGCATTCCTAAGGCTGACTTAAATCACGTCACACTTACAGCCTCATAATGTGGAGGGGAAGAAATCTTGTTTCTGTTTTGAATGATAACACATGATTTCACATTCTTCCCTGCAAGGAGGAAGAAACATTCCTGTCAATGGTTACAAAGGCTGCTGAGCTCCTGCTGCAAACCGCTGGGTGAGCTAATGAGGAAATCAACTGATCTAAAGAGCTGCTCCTTGAAAGCCCTTGGTGCAATCAGTACATAGGCCTGAGCGTGCTTCCCTTTGCATTATCCAGCTGTGCTGATGGCCACAAGCTGCACCTATATTCCATAAGCAGAAAGTATGAGTGTGTTGTCACTTGGTCTCCACAGGCTCAAAGGAGGCAGAGGGAGCCTCCAGACTCAATCTTCACCTTCATTCTGAGAGCACACCATGAAAATGGTATCTTTTCTTTTTTTTTTGCAATCCTACAATTATGGATTAGATGAGCACCCATTTCATTTACTGAAGGCTGAAAATGCCTATAAATAACAGCATCCAGTAGCTCCAAAGAAGCTAAACCTTTGGAGGGAGTGCAGGGATGCAGGGAGCACAACTGTGCAGCAGAAACCAGGGTGTTGTGCTGGGATGTGAGGATAACCTGGCTATCCTTTCTGAGCCAGACACACTGCTCCTGTGCTCAAGCCTACTGAGCAGGTTAATTCTATATTAAAAGGTATGGTTTACTGTGTACAGCTCTATTCAGAAATAATTCTAACTGTTCTAAGCCCCCAAATATTCTAAATACCTGAGCCTGCCTGTCCCTTTTGAAGTCTAAGAATTTTCATTTGGTAATTTATCTTGATAAAAGTAGGCCTGAGCTCATGGGAATAAGGAAAAGCTCTTGTTTGGTAACACTTTGTTCCAATGGAAAGAAATAGATCTTCTCTTCAAGAATCATGGTATTTTCTCCTCTCATGTGCAGTAACACCTGGATTGGAACTCTTTGTGAATGGGTATTACTGGTTCTTACCAAGTTTGCACTCATTTGTCATAGAGTGATGGCACTGGAAAAAAGATGCAACTCATTCCCCACTGCAAAATGCCAGTCTTTCCCATTTTAGGAGCAGAAAACACTTATGCTAACATTTATCTCATCAAGTGTGACTGAGTTCCATTCGTTCTAGATGCTGCCCATTTCACAGCCAGTTTGGAGCAGCAGCTGCCCGAGTTCAGACATCCCAAGAATGAGCTGATTAGTAGGCACCAGGATATCTTCACAGAAGAGCAATTGCATGCTTGTGTTAGGCTGTTAAAATTAGCTAGACTTATGGCTTTTACAGCCAGAGCTTCCTGCCTTTATTTGGTTGACCAGCTCAATGTAATTCTGTATCAAAGAGCACCAGGAACTTCGATCTCATTACACTGGTTTACATTCAATGAAAGCTTTTTCAAATTTTGCATGCTTTTTTTCTGGGACATAGATTTATTGTTGTCTACTTACTCAAATGGAGCTTACTGATCAGACTTCACCTGAATTACACTTTTTTAGTAAATGCTTCTTGATTTTGTCCCCGAAGGATACCTCTTTGTAGCTCAAGGAACAAAAGGGAGAAGCAGAAACAACAACATCTCTATTTCTTCATCTGCCTTCTCTTTCCACCACACTGAGGACAAAATCAAAAGGAAGGAGGACTGCTGTTCTGAGGGATCTGGACAGGCTGGAGGAAGGCAACAACAGGAACCTCCAGAAATTCATCAAAGTACTGCCCGTTGAAAGGAAGAGCCCTCATCAACCACACAGGCAGAGAACTGGCAGACCCCTCCACTGCAGTCACCTGGCTCATGGTAGGGGTTCATGCAGCACCACACATGCTGAACGTGCAGAACAGCACAAGCCATAGCTCTCCACACCCAGGAGAGCCCTCCATTCCAATCAGTTCACTTTAGAGACACAGGCAAAACCTGACAACCCTGGGACTCGCTTGCTCTTTATGACTACCCACGTCACAAGGAAAGCACCAGGTCGCCAGTGCTCGTTCATCTTTTATAGGCCTGTCTCCTTTGTACTGCTGCTGCCACTTCCACGGAAATTTTCTTTTCTGTCATGTGAGGTGGAAGTATTGTTTAGCAGTCTCTGCTCTAACATACAGAAACCTGTCCCTGTGCAGCTTGTAGCTCCACTACAGACCTTCTTGAGCAGAGTGGCATGAAATGTTTTGATCAGAAAGTTTGTCACAAATTATGAATTCAGATGCTCTCAGCAACTAAAAGTGTCAAATCCTATTTCCACTTTTTTTAAATGAAACATTTGATTTTATTTTTTTTTACAGAAACAAAGTTTCTTAGCCTACTCTTAAATATATTTTCTCAGCTGTTAAAAAAACCAGCATGTAACTGCTCCAATTGATATGAAAGCTGTTTGGTTTTACTGCTAGGTTTTTGTTTGTCTTTTTGCTCTCAATCAAACACAAATAAATTAATTTTAGTGATTTTTCACTTAGGCCATGAATACAAAAAAACAGCTATTTCCACAATTCTGCCCCTCAGGACAACGAGAACAGTTTCCTTCTATAGCAGGGATTGACCACCAAATTTTCACACTCTAGTTAACTCCCACTAGGGTTAAATTAAAATTGATTTTTCTCTTGCTCCACTGCCTTGCCATGTTACCTTTGTGGATTTGCTTGGCAGCATAAAGAAGCTGTTCAAATTTATTTGCTATCAGTGACTTAGGAAATTGTTTCATGATGCAACATTTACACTTCTACAATTCAAGCCAGTTACCTACATGGACTTTATATCTGCCAAAGCAGAACACTTAGAATTGCTCTTTGGTTGATATAAATTCAAATAACATTAGGTCTGTTTGTCAAGCAGACAGGGCTCTGCTGATGTACTCTTAGAGACCAGACAGTACCAGAAACTCCTTGGCTAGGAAACACTTCTGAGTTTTTTTCAGACAGATTCACGGGAAAATGGAAGTATTGCCCATGTTACATCTACTATTCAAACCTATTATCTATGCCTAACAGAGGAGCAGATGAAGAAGTGTTTGACTCTACAATAGCAACAGCAAGTTCAACATCCTTTTGCATTGCTCACTGTCTCCCAAAGCTGCCTCCCTGCTCTTGCTGATGCCACTCAGAACTGGCCTGTCTGTGTGCCTGATCTGCCCCAGGACAAGGCTGTGGCCATCATGTCCAGCCTCACAAACACATTCCTAGAAACAACAATGTTCACATGCCTGTCCTAGCATCCCCAGTGTGAAAAGGCTTCCTGAAGAAGGCAGATGATAATTTCAACCTACAAAAGGAGAGGCCCTTTATTTCCTCACAAAAAGAGATAGAAAGTAGAGAAGGAAGCTACAGCTGTTTTTACTCTATGCTCCTTCACATCACCAACCCAGTTGCAAGGAGACAAAAGATCATGCCTTTAAGTTAATAAAAGCTGTAGCAGCTTCAACTCATACACCTACCACTGAATAAAGTGATTATTTGCCCTGGTGAATAAAACCCCACTTATCCAAAAGGTAAATAGGACCTCTGGTTAAGATACTGGTAGAGGTCTTAGGAATTCAAGCTACATAACTATCCCATCTGCACCTTACTGGTCACCTCAGCCCATGCTCTGCTTGAATCCAGACTGCTTCAATATGAAATTCACTCTCTGCTACTAGGTTTGAGCACATTCAGAAAAAAAGTAAAAGGTTTAGCCTGGTCCACTTACACATGAGGGCCCATGGTCATCATTCCTCGACATTTAGATGCCCCTAAGTGCCCCAGGCTTTATGTGAGATGCAGGCTGCCTACCTCTCCATATGCAAAGCAGACAGTATGGTGAGTAAGTGAGGATGTACTGAGTATTTTATCTTGCTCTCCAGGCATTTCTGAGGACAAAAGGAAGTCTGCAAGCCTAGTCTTTAGCTCCTCTATGGATAAAGTTGGCAGACAGGAGGGAAATATGCCATGTACTGCCAGCTGGGTACAATTCTGATTTAGGACTCACAATCCTAGACCCAGATTAACCTTTTCCTGTCTAAGTGTTTTGCCAGGTATAGGAACTTCTTAATGCAAATAGTAACAAAACACTGTCTCTCCGGAATATGAGAACAGACAGTTTTAAAGTCTTTAAAAAAGGGGGGGTTTTTTTCAGCTGAATCAGCCACAGTCATCATCCCTTTCTGGTTTTCAAGGAAGCAACTTGCACATAACTAAAGGTATTCCAAAGGCATTTAAAATAAGTGAGAAGGATTTGCCTAAATTGAAAGCAGGTTTATAAAACACCCTGAGATACTCAGGAATCTAGGACCTCTTTCTTTGCAAATGTGAGTGATTCATGGACTACGCTTTGCTCCAACCTCTCTTTCAGCTCATAATCATTTTGTTCAGTCAGCAACAGGAGAGGCTCACCTTTTCTCCAAGGGGGTGAATTATACCAGTAAACTTGCAAAAGTTTTTGTTCTTTTTAATTGTTTTCTTCATACTAAATTACATTTAGCATGTAGTATGTACTACATTTAGTATTTAGTATGACCCTGCAAAGAAGATAAAAATCATAAAACTATGAGATGGAGAAAAGCCATTAGATTTAATCCCTTTCTCTTATCAAATTTCTGCACTGTGTATTTCCTAACTGATTCAGTGTCAGGTGATAAGCTTTACTTGTCAGGTTGAGCCTCATCATCAGGAAATTTATTGTGGAAGCTTCATTTTCCATTCCTTAACTTAATCCTATTACTCTTTAATTTAATCCTATTACAACCAAGATTGTTGCTGCTAGCCATGTCTACATATCAGCACTGAGATGAAGAGTTACTTTAGAATGTGGAAACTCTAATAATTTTATTACAATGCTCAGAGCAGCACAGAGTCTAGGTTGGGTCTGTTCCAGGGGGTGATTCATCTCATGCATGGAGAGGTTGGCACACTAATGCTAGTTTACCTATGCCTGTTAATTGGTGTTCATCAATTAGGACTGTTTAAGTGATTTTTCTGAGCCTACAGGAGGGACCAGACCTCTAACGACATCTACAATCATAGTGAAATAAAGCAAAATTGCTTCCTTGCACTCCTTTTGAACATTTCAGAAATTCCCCGTGGGCTTGCTTTAGCTCTGAGGTATGATCTTGGGTTAATAGTTTTTGATTAAGGCAAAGGAAGAAAAGGAAAGATAAATCAGAACAGAAATAACACCTAAGATCAAAACAATCCTTTCTGCAGCTTTATTTCACTGTTCTGTGTAATTCCCAGTTGCTACTGAAAGAGGTTGGCTGCTTTTCCATAGCAAAGCTTAAACACATATATTGTGTATATAGACACAGACACAGATAAATATATATTACACACAGGCCATTAAACCTGCAAATCCAAGCATATGCAAGTTACCATAATGCCAGATTTAAGGTTAACCTGCTCATGCTGTGCATGTTATGAGTCAGCTCCAAACACCAAGATCACATGGTATTTTCCTAAAGATCTGTGATCATTCAGTGCTTAGGTCTCTATCTCCGTGGTGCACAGAAGCGTGGGTTAACCTCTCCACTTGCAGAACTGTAATGAACTTGTAGATTCTTCTAAATTCCTTGCTATAAAATCTGAAGGAGAAAGCAAAGGATTTGACCCAAGGAAATGCTCTGCCAAAATTCCTATGTTGTTTCAAGATGTGGGAGTACCAGAGCTGCCTGCTCAGAAAGATCTGGGCCATTCTGCCTTAAGTTTTCAAATTCAGCCATGAACAGATTTCCCAACTTGGAATACTTTAGCCCAAATGATTAAATTGTAGTAAGGAAAAAGATATTATACCATGAAGTGCTAGACTCTGGTGCAGGACCCAGAATGCCTCTGTGCTACTCTCATCTTTGCTGCAGAGCAACTACAGACCTCTGGGCAGAGCCGTGCCCTTGTTTTCTCAGTTGCTCTTTCTGTGACTGGTACAAGCAGGCATTGTTCCCATTCCAGTCCTGACAAAAGGACTCATCTGTTTTACAGAGCCATAACAAAAATTCTGGTTTTATGCAAAGGAATCTGAACTCCACCAAAAGCCTGCCCCAAATCAGTTTTCTCTTGGCATCCCTTTATATGATCTTTCTCACTTCTGATCTTGAGCATCACATTCCCTCTCATACACTAGAACTGATGATCTACAAAACATTTATTGAGAAGTAATCCTCTTGGCACATCAAACCTGAGAGGTTTATCACTAAAACATAAACTTATTTCAGTTGAAAGAGACCTCTAAAGGTCACCTAGTCCAAAGCCTCTGACATGGGCAGGGACACCTTTCATTAGACCAGGTTGCTCAAAGCCCCATCCACCGTCAACTCCATTATTTGCAATCATGAACACCTTGAACATCTTATCTAAGTCTTAATTAGATTTGTCTATTGGGGTAGGAGAGATTTCAGTTTTGCACATTACCTGTAGTTCTGAGAATAACTTCATTTTGGGGAAAAGAGGTATCTCAAGAGAGTCTGAAACTCTGATGCAGCTCTGACCTTGAACTGGTGGCTGAGAGCCCATTTCTTCATGGCTGGATGTGTTACTCGTGTCCTTGGCCACACATAGGTGGTGTTGATAGGAATTGGTTGTGCACCTCTCTCAGAATAACTTCTTCATGTAACCTGTAAATGATACAGCATTTACTAGGTGCTTCATAGCTTCAATCTCTTCCACAACTCCAAAATCTTTTTTTTTTTCATTTTAGGAGTTGAGATTGCAAACTGGAAAGGCCAGATGACAGTACATTTGAATTTTTAATACCCAAACTTCCATTTGGCCTCGACAGAGGAGCTGAAATAGCCAAAACTTGGTTACTAAAAAGATTTAATACTTGCTCAAATAAAAATCTTATCCCTTGTTGGGACAGACCTATTGCCCTTAGTATGAGAAACAGTGTAACAACCTTGTCAGAGAAATTAATTCCATAACTTGTGTATCTGTTACCTAAAGTCAGTAAAACTACTGAAAAGGAGCATTATAGCCTTAAACTGAATAGATTGCTGAGGAATCAGCATAACACTGGATTGAGGAATTTCTGCTTCTTCAATAGAATAAAATCCCAATCTGTAGCACTTCTTTATTCATCCCCATTTACAATCCCTGTCGCAAACCAAGCTGGAGGTCATCAGTGCAGAAAGTGTTTGTTCACCTGGTTTGTGAGCTTGTGGCCAGGAGCAAAATAACTTTTATTCGTGCATGGTACCAACAGAGGGGACAAACTTCTTGTCAGGGAAAACAATCAGAACTTGAATGACATCAGCAGAGATTTGGTTTCAACAGTATTTCAACTAGCATAAAGCATTTTGGAGGTTGCTGCCAAATGAATCTGATAGTTTTGCAGTAAACCCACTCCTAATTTATAACCATGCTAATGGGAACTGAATTTACCTAAATGTGCATATGTGTGTGTGTATTGTAAACTCAGAAACTCTGTCATTCAGCTGCCTACTGAGCAAAAGTGCCTCCTGGGGACTGAAGGTCAGGCGTGGGCTCTCTTACTTTGGCAGTTTAGACATTTCCTGTTTAATTAAGTTTTGGGTGAGATGACAGAGCTCCTCAGTGTAAACTGCGGTACCTGGAACAAGGGAGAAAAACGACCTCATCTAACTCCATTATGCAACGGCCCATATGACTGCAGTCATTTCTGACGGTCTGTGGCATTTAGCAGTTGGCTGTAGCGTGTCTAACCATTACAGAGTTGCTGAGAAGACAAATGTCCTTACAGGCAAATGTAGTTAACAGCACGATGGGTTGCAGGGCAGATGGATGAAATGTGCATCTAGAATCGAGCAGCTGCTACAGTGACATGTCTCCCTTGACACAGCCTCGCCAAGCCAGGATGACAGTACCCTCTGCGTGTGAGGGAGCTCTAAGTGGAGATGTTGCCATGTCTCCACTTGTCTTGAAGCAAGCAGTGTACCTTTCTGAAGCTCATCTGTTAAATTTTTTAAGATCCCAGCTGGATTTACATTAACCTGCAAAGAAATATATTTGCTCTGTTTCCTGGCTCATAAACACTTGATCACTTTGCGAGAAGCTCTTAGTTCTTGTATAACCTATTCAAGCAAGAAGATCTGTGAAAACAGTGGTCTGCAAGCTGTTCCCATGATACAGAGCACTGGGGCTGGGCGGGTCCTGCTCATGCCTACGTGGCAATGCATCAATGTCTGTGTGGTCTCAAAACACTAAAACCCCACTGTGCAATCTAAGGCAAAGCATTTTGGACCTCATCAGAATTTCTGAGCAACATCAGGAGTTGTGAAAAACTGTCTCCTTGGGAGCTGTCAGCCATTTCCATAATAACTTGTAAATGAGATCACAATGAGTTTTATGAACTTGTTTATGAAGTTGTGCCAGCTTCTCCAGTACAGCTGTGTCCTTCAGGATCTTTGCTAGACAGCTGTACTGGGCCTGGCTAGGATGGAGTTACCTTTTTTCCTAACAGCCTGTGTGGAGATAGGCTTTGAAGCTGTGGCTGAAACGCTGTTGGTAACACAACAGTGTTTTGACTGTTGCTGCACAGAGCTTATAAAGCATCTGTGGTTTTCTCTCTTTCCTCCTCTGCCCACCTCACCCAGCAAGTTGGCTGGGGGTTGGCAAAGGGTTGAAAGGGGACCCAGCCAGGACAGCTGATTCTAGCTGACAAAAGGGATATTCCATACCATAAGACATCATGCTTAGCAGGAAAAGCTCAGAGGAAAGAGGAAGAACAGAGTATGTTAAGAAGAAATTCTGCACTGTGAGGGTGGTGAGGCACTGGAACAGGTTGCCTCATTCTTGGAAGTGTTCAAGGCCAGGCTTGATGCAGCTCTGAGCAACCTGCTCTAGTGAAAGGTGTCCCTGCCCGTGGCAGGGCGTTGGAACTAGATGGTCTTTAAGGTCCCTCCCAACACAAGTCAGTCTGTGGTTCTGTGATTCTGTGAAGTTATGTTTGTGGTTATGGCATTTGTCTTCTCAACTCAAGCTGAGGTCCTGCTTGCCAAGAAGTAGCAAAACATTTGCCCACCAGTGGAAGTAGTAATAAATTCCCTTTTTTTTCCCTGCTTTGCCTGTGCATGCAGCTTTTGCTCTCCCCATTAAACTATCACCAGCTTAAACCACAAGTCTCCTTACCTTCTTTCTGTTTTCTCCCCAGCCCATGAAGGAGGGGAGTCAGCAAGCAGCTGAGTGTCTGTCAGCCAAGGTTAACCCACAACAGCCTGCTCCAAGCTCAGCATGGGGCCTGAGATAACGGGTTCAATTTGAGCATTCTATCAGCAGTTGGCAGGTCCTGTGCTGGTCATGCAGCTTGTGTTCTTTGCTGTATATTAGAGTCCAAGGCTGTTTCCGCTGTTTGCTGTGGTGCTTACTGGTTTACTTCTCTTTTCCTGGACACCTTCTGAAAAAGGCAACTGGCCGTGTGCCAGGGCTGGCATATGGCCCTGACACTGATGCTCCTCTTGTGCTGTGTGAGCTCC
Organism: Cisticola juncidis; assembly: GCA_013400215.1. NCBI lineage: Eukaryota > Metazoa > Chordata > Aves > Passeriformes > Cisticolidae > Cisticola > Cisticola juncidis. The sequence continues at coordinate 1,868,756 of VXBR01007648.1, read as the reverse complement.
CTTGCAGGAAGCATAAGGGATTACACCTCCCTCTGCCCCTCTGGGATGGATCCTCTGCTCCTCTGGGATGGATGTGTCCAGCTCTTCTGCATGGGCTCCCGAGTTCCCTGTACATCATCACACATGTTGTTTTATCATGTTCTCTGGCACAGTTGGATTGCTGTTGGGCTTGCAGAACTTGGCTTGGTCCTGCCACAAAACTGCCTGTTGGTGAGGGGACAAAGAAACGTGCACCAAGGTGGCCAGTCGGTGCTGGCAGGGTTTGTGGGAGGATTTGGGAAGGTGCCTAGAGCAGTTATCACCTTTGACAGCCTGAGATTTTACACTTGAACAGGCACATAAACCTGTTGAAAGAGCTCGCCTCTTGAAGGAAGGTGCCTTGCCTAACCCAGTGAGACCCAATGAGTTTTGGCAGTGTTTTTGGGCTTGGCCTGTGCCTACTGAGCCTCAGCCCTGCACTCTCAGAGGAGGCAGGATGAGGGAGTGACAAAGTCATCAAGGAGGCAGAAGTCACTCAGGCTATAAACCCCAAGTTTTAAAGGAGCTGCAAGATCTGTGGAAAAATTACAGCCATAAGCCAGTGAGGGGCTTGCTGCCCGGTTGCCCCAATGTCAGGATACTGGGTCTGCTGTCAGGAGTTGGCCAGAAAGCCAGGCAGCTGGGATGCCTAAGTATCCCTTTGGGCCTGACAGTACCCCACTGGGCCTGACAAAGGGAAGCCTTTGGACATAATTCCTGTTGACAACAAAAACCAGTTACTCCCTCAAGGATGACTTGGTATGATGCCTGAGCAAGTGAACCCCCGCTGTAAAAGGCATCCAGTGCTCTGAGGGAAGAAGAGCTGGTTGGGACTGCACCCAGTCCATGTGCAGAAGGTGTACACAACTCATCAGTGTTGTGTGCCGACACCGTGGGGCCGATGCACGGGACAGACCCTGAACCACTAACTGCAGAGTGACTGTTCCAATGGCTCCCGGGATTCAAAGAGAACCTCCCCTCCTCCCCCTGACCAAAGGTCCAGGTCTCGGCTGCCAGAGATCTGGATGCACCACAGAGTTGTCCTTACCACAGGGAGAGGGGGATCCAGGGCATGCCATGCTAGCCTGTGGTTCCTCCTGCACAATCAGGAGAATGAAGAAGTGGAACAATGTGCCCACCTCAAATCTAGAAGCCCACATGCATGGACTGCAAGGAAAACCACTACTACAAAGCACCCATCCAAGAATGCTGGTTTGATGGCCTGGCATGTGATCCACAGGAGCAGAAGGCTTTGTACGCTGCACAGCGTACCCTAACATCATCACAAGGGAACAGAATCCATCTGAATTTCTGCAGTGATCTAGACTGGGAATGTCAGGGTCAGTTATCTGTAGCTTAGTGAGCCCATGAAACATCACAACATCTAGGGAAAGATGCAATATATGGGTGGGCTTGAGGGGTGCACTTCACCACTGAATTATCACACAGGTGGGAGATGGTAATTCTGTGAAGGGCAGGGAGAGGGTAATTCAGAAAGACAGGCAAGAGGAACATCAGCAACAAGCACCAAAGTCTTTTTTCTCTAACTAATTTCCACACTAGAATTGTATTGACTTTGTCTGCTTGCAGAATCTACATACTGAGATTTCACAATGGTGACATGCTGATGCAGGGTTTGGGCTTCTCAGTACTACAAGATTACAAAGAACAAGCAGAAGCCTCTGCTGATACAAGTCAGCATGGTTCCATCTACTGCAGCCACCTTGCTGACTTAGACAAGACTTAATCAAATTCATCTGTAATCACTCCCCTATTATTCCTTCACACTGGGGTCTCAGTGTTATTCAAGACACCGACAAGGATGAAAATCAACATCAAGTCAACCAGAGCTTCAAAGGCTGTCTGTCCGCAGCCCATACTCCATCTAAATTTCATTTGGTAAGATTTATCTGAGCCTGATGTAAGTAAATTATTCATGCAGAGTACTGACCTATCCTACCCCAGGCTCCCATACCCCACCCTGCATGTTTATTTGGAAGGTAATCTAATTTGCTGAAAATTCGCTTATCTAGATGGAAAGCAAACTGTGACAGGTACCTTAGGAGAAAGAAAGCTTCCCAGGATGCATGTCCCAGTGAATTCTTTTGTATGAGGAATGCAGAATCTATTGTACTGTTGTTGTTGATCTGCACTGGATTTATTTGCCTGCTCCCAGCTCTTCATCTCCGTATGTCTGTGAAGCATAGTTAAGCTCCTAAGCCTCAGTCAGTTCAAAACTGAGTAGAATACACTAGCCCTTCTCTCTGGGTTTCCCATAGAGATTAGGCAACTCAGGAGAGCTGCTGGGAAACAACCTCCTGCCTGCAAGGTACCTTTGGCAAACGACAGTGAAATCATGAGAGATGTTCGCTAGCATGATGCTGAAGGCCACTGAGTAGCCAGCAGTGTCATAGCCTGGATTTGAAATGCAGAAGAGAGTCAGAGCACAACACACTGACCTGAGTCAGAGACACTGTGGAGGTCTCATGTTTCTCAGTATATACAATCCAAACCAGTGCTGACACAATAGAGAACAAAATTATGATTAACAGCAACCAGCCTCTAGACACAAGCTGCTTTCTGTCCCACTCCAGGCTGTTGAATCTTGCTCACCTTTGCCTCCGAAGCTGTATCTTGCATTTTGGCTTTGTCTCACCACTGTGTAGTAAGAGAGGGATCAGAGCCAGTTCTGCTTCCCAGCAGTACTCCCCTCTTACCCCATGAGGTGGAGCAGAACAGAGCTGGGAGGGAGGTGTGCTGGTGGATGCTGAGGCAGGGATGATAAATGGATAGTCTCAACACCAGGCAGAGGATGTCTTGTTATCTTGCTTCCTTCCAACTATCTCACTGGTTTCAACACTTTCCTCTTAGCAGTCCACATCCACTCGCCTTCCCTGTTTTCATCTCTTTCAGAGGAGAGCCTTCTACCCTACAGCATCCGTGCAGAGTATGGCAGCATGAAAGTAATCCCTGCTGCAGACCCTCACCCAGACAAATGGACTGATAATATAGAGATGTTGTGTGAGTTGTGTGCGTGCAAAACCTGTAGAATAGCCAGCTGAGAGCATAGGAATGGCTGTTCTCGAATGAATGTGTATAAATGAGAATAAAACAGAGCAGAAGGGTGAACTGATCAGAACGCGGTCCCGTGGCCAGCCCATCCTGCTGTAGGCTGCTGCCCTCCTATGGCAAACCGGGACAGCAGTCCTGGTGCCCGGAGCAGCTCTCTGTATTGCTGAAACCTACTGAGATCAGCGGTTGGTTCCGGCTGACACAAATCACAGCTTCCTAACACCCAGTTTGCCATCTCGCTGTTTGTCTGAAGTAGAAAATCAGCACCCTGGGGCACTCAGCCTCTCTGCGCCGCCAGGGAAGCTTTTGTGGATGGAACGAACTGTGTGCTGCTCAAGGAGCATTTGCCATCGTGAGCCTGCGTGTGACACTGTCAGCATTGAACAAAAACATTCCTGCAGGGAGGATCTGGCTCTTCTCCTTTAGTGACAGCTCTTTGTTGCTACTGTTGGGGTTTGTTTCTAATGTCTGTATCTTGGCAACAGACATTGAGCTGTTGATTCATGGACCCATGAGAACCTAATGAAGTTCAACAAGTACAGGGGGCTGCATATGGTGGGGCAATGCCATATATGAGCACAGACTGGGAGAGGAATTACTGAGAGCTCTGAGGAGCAGGACTTGGGAGCTCTCATGTACGAAAAGCTGAATACAACCTGGCAGTGTGTGTTCACACCCAGAGACTCAATTGTGTCCTGAGCTACAGCAAAAGCCGTGTGGGCAGCAGGGCGAGGGAAGCGATTCTGCCCCTCTGCTCTGCCCTGCTCTGGTGAGACCCCACCTGGAGCGCTGTGTCCAGCTCTGGGGCCCTCAAAACAAGAAGGACGTGGGCCTGTTGGAGCAAGTCCAGGGGAGGCCACAAAGATGATCAAAGGGCTGGAGCACCTCTCCTACAAAGGCTGGGAGAGTTGGGCACATTCGGCCAGGAAGAGGCTTTAAAGGGAAACCCCACTGCAGCCTCCCAGCACCTTGGGGGGCTTATGGCAAGAGAGAGAGTTTTTAAACCAGCCAGTACTGACAGGGCATGGGGCAAGGGTTTTAAACTGAAAGAGAACAGGTTCAGATGAGATGTTAGGAAGAAATGCTTTACCATGAGGGAGGTCAGTCACTGGCACAGGTTGCCCAGAGAAGGTATCTCTGAGGTATTAGATACAAACATCAAATCCCTTCATTGCCCATTTACTTTCCTAGTAAACCAATAAATTCATTCATCATGAAAATTAGTATTAGACTTGTATGTATTTCCAAAAAAGAAAAAGCCCACAAAAAAGTAGCTTTGTGTTCACACAAGCCACTGAGATTTGGATTACATATAAAGAATAAATTCTTTACTGTGAGTGGGGAGGCACTGGCACCGGTTGTCCAGAGAAGCTGTGGATGCCCCATCCCTGGAAGGCCAGATTGGATGGGGCTTTGAGCAAGCTTTTCTAGTGGAAGATGTCTCTGCCCATGTCAGGGGTTTGCAACTAGATGATCTTCAAAGTGCTTTCCCTGCGCGTCACAGAGCGGAGCAGCGCCCGCGGACCAGCTCCCGCCGGCTGAGGGCGAATATGGCGGCCAGAGCGCTAGNAGGCGGCTGCCGGGGTCGGGTGAGCCCGGGCCGGGTCTGTGAGCGGCGCTGGGGCTGCACCGGGCGCCGGCCGGACTCGGTGTGTGGGAGCGGCCGCGGGGCCCGTCCCTGAGGCCCGGTGTGAGGGAGCGCTGATTGCCTTCCCTCAGGGCTGGAACAAGGGGTGAGTTCCACGGGCGGGAGCAGCGGCATGAGCGGCGTGTGGGGCTGTCAGGGACGGGAGGAGTTACCAGGGGTGCAGAAGGGTGTCAGCGAAAGGTGTCTCACGTAGGACTTTGTGGAGTGATTGTCCCAGCTCCGGGCTGGGAGAGGAGCGTCCAGTCCAGACTACAGGAGTGGAGCAATGGGGCCAAGAGCAGCGCGGCGAGCAACCAGAACTGTAACATATAACTCAGCTTTCTTGAGACAGTGTCTCTGCAATGTAGCTGTTCAACCCAATAAAAAAATCCACCAATTCGTTTAGAAGACAAGAGCTGTGCGTTTAAAAGCTGGGACATCTCCATGAAAACAGTGTTTTGAGTCGGTTTTCACTATCGTATACTATACTAATCTATACTATACTATACTATACTTGTACTATTTGTACTATGCAACAGCATTCAGTGCATCTTAACTCTAATATAGTCAGTAGTAATGCAGTGCTGTGGCTGGCCTAGTTATAGCCAGATCTTTATAGTATTTGTAAGACAGCACATAACTTGATTTATCAAGCTGTATATTTACAATATAAATTCCCTGTTGTTTAAATGATATAAAGCTTTTGAGTAAAGATGTGGATAAGACACAGAACAATTTGGTTAAGGCGGGGAGCCAGCAGTGCATATAGTTTCAAATAAACAGATTAAGAAGTAACAGGGCTGCTTAGATAACAAAGAATTAATCAGAACAGAATCTGTAATATGCAAAGCCACACAAACATAAGTGAAGAGAAACATGCTTAAAATAAAAGTAGGAGGAGCAGTGAAACCTGCTTGTGGGAAGGCATGTCATAAATAGAGTGGATCTTTAACTAATACCTGAGGTTAACTAATACCTCTTTAGGGATTAGGTGTACCTAATCTCTGAGGTATTAGATACAAACACTGTATCCCTTCACTGCCCAGTTATTTTCCTAGTGAACCAATAAATTCATTCATCATGAAAATTAGACTTGCATATATGTAAAAAAAAATCATGTTCACACAGGCCACTGAAAATGAGAGATTTGGATTAGATAAGGATTAGATTGGATAAGGAAGAAATTCTTTATTGTGAGGTTGGTGAGGCACTGGCACAGGTTGCCCAGAGAAGCTGTGGATGCCCCATCCCTGGAAGTGTTCAAGGCCAGGTTGGATGGGGCTTTGACCAGCCTGGTCTGGTGGAAGGTGTCCCTGCCCATGGCAGGGTGTTGGAACTAGTTGACCTTTAAGGTCTCTTCCAAACCAAACCATACGGTGCTAAAATCAAAAGCTGTTGGAATTAAGGCTCAGCAATGTAAATAAAATAGAAATGACTGCTTATTTGTATAAAGTCATTCAGTGTTTTACAAGTACAAAAATTATTTAAGTGATATTTCCCAAATAGTGTAAAACAATTGGCTGTGGGGGTTTATTTGTGCTATTGGAGGATGCTCGTCTGTTGCAGTTACATGAACTCACTTAAGACAGACCTGTAAGTCCTGTTTAGTGTAAGTTTCCTGTGGAAGACAGATTGATGGTTTCTGGTGTGTGCTGTAACCCAGCTTTTTGTTGCAACATCTGTGCAGCTTTCCTGTGATGAAAGAAATTAAAATTAGTGTATTGCATGATAAGCCAGTCAAGGTTAAGATTAAAGCATGTGTTGTTATTTCCAGGTTTTGCTGCCACGTTTGTTAGGAAGTCATATGATGTCAGAAGAGTTGGTATCACTCCCCTGGAGCAGAGGAAGGTGACTTTTGATACCCATGCTTTAGTGCAGGATCTGGAAGCCCATGGTAAGTGATATCAGTTAAATAATTTAAAGGAAAACTTCTAATAATAAGTAGTGTAACTTTGAGTGCTGCCAGTTTCCTCAGAGCAAAATGTTTTGGCAGCCTCCTGAGGGAGGCTGGTGAAGGAGAGGCAGCTGATGCTGTGCCATACCAGTAACGAGGACATTAGATACACTTTGTTTGTTGCTCTAGGCAGGTTTATGTGGTGTCTTCCAGCTGAGGAACATAACACCGGTAACAAATGTAAAAGAACAGTTAACAGACTTTTATAGCAAAAATGAAGCTCTTCAAGAAATTCCTTCTACTAGCCTGCTAAGTGTAACTGAAGGGTTTTTTCCTAATGGGAAATATTTTCAGCAGCATGGTGCTATGATACATTCTCAAGGCCCACACTTCTGTTGTGGATGAGACTGGCTGAAGTCAGATAAACCCATCCAGCCCTGGGTTGTGTCTCCTGGCAGCAGCTCTGAGTCAGAGCCTGCAGAGGAGTATTACAAGAGGGCAGATGCATGTCACACATCCCCTTGCATTTTCCAAGTTTCCAGTTTCTGTCACCCTGAAGGTATTTTAAGTCAATTGAGACTTTTAGTAACCTTCAATGGAAATCTTTTCACAAGTTTATGCAGTCCCTGAGCCACTATAAACTGATTACTATCCAAAACATCCTTTCTCATAGAACTTCAGACATCCACATTCTGTGTTTATGCAGAATCCGGCATCTGTGAGGTGAATTTGATGCCCACACAGCTCTTGTGTGGGAAGAAGGAATGAACGTTTAATCTCTCATGTCACTCACGATTATGCAAACTTCTGTCATGTTGCCGCATCATTTTCCAAACAGAAGAATCCTAGCTTGTTGCATTTTTCCTAAAGCAGTAGATTTTCCATATTTTTGATAATTCATTATGGCCTTCCGTTAATATTTTCTGCTTCTGTCACATTCCGTTCCATTTTGTGTTTTTGGGGAACAGTGCTACCATTACTTGACAACTAAATGTCCTGTGGATTTGCATAGTAAAGTAGTGCTGTGTCTGTTGTGTTCTCTTTGCCTAGTAATTCACAGGGTTTAGTTTGCTTTATTGATCCCTGCTGAGCTGATGTCTTCATCAGTCTTTTAAAATTCCAGTGACAATAGAAACTTCATACAGTCAGAGATTAGGATTGTTTCCACTTTCGGGGTCTAATAATGATAATATGTGTTAGTAGTTCAAAGACTTACAGTAGTCTGCTAACTATGTTTATTTTTTTCATGGTAGTCAGACTTGACAGCCTGTAGTTCCCTACATCTCTCTGGAACTGCACTGTTCTTTTCCAGTCTGTGAGTAACCATGGTAGGCTGTGAAATGTTACTGTGAAATGAATCAGACCCAGAGAGTGACTCAGCTATTTCTTCTTTGAGTTCTGTAGAACTTGTGAAGTCTCTCTGGTGCCGGTTTGTTACTCAGTTTAATTTGTTCTGAAACTTCTACAAATACTTCAGTGCTACAGTGACAGGTCTTTATAGGTAAAACTACAAAAGTAAGAGCCATTTTAGTTTTTCCCAAGCTTTAGGCAGTTTTCAGGCTTCAATCTCTTACATATATAAATTTTTCCTCATTTTCTAAACTGTCACAAAACACAGTTGTTTCTTGCTGTGGAGGAAGAGGAACGTAAGGAATTTGCAAAAGCTTAAGTAATGTTGAAAATTCAGAGAAACTGAAGCAATACTATGACACTTTGTAGTGGCAAGAAGCTATCATAAAGCAGGTGTAGCTTTTTTAGGTATGTAAACCAGTGGTGCACCTGGACATTACCAGTATTCTAGAAGGGAGCAGTGGCACAGTTCACTAAATAATGTGCCTTGAAAGGATTTTTCAATGTTAATTTAGCCCACTTTATAAAATGGGATAGTTGAAACACAATGTACCAGTCAGATTGCTGGAAATAAATCTCTAGGGCAAAAGCTCTCAGCACTTGACTAGATATGGCTAAAATGAGAGCAGTTTTTTTCCCCATTACTCACAACACATCATATTTAACACTTCAAATTTATACCAAGCTACAAAGTGTAGTTTTTACCATCAGAAAGCAAAAGTCCCAGTTTGAGTTCGTTCTGCAGGCAATGGATGGAGCAGTTATAAAATCAATATTGTGTATGGTCCTATCTGTGCAGGACTGTTCCAACATATGCAGGATTACTTTTTATCATTCTGTAGAATGCATGCTTTGTAGCTCAAGGTAGGTTTGGTTTTAACAGAATTTGTGAAAGTTCATGATGAAGTAAATTATTTTTATAATGCACGAACAGCTGGATCTTGTATGAAGGAATTTGGTCTTTCTGTCAGCTGCATGTCTGGACTTTTAGTATATAAAAGGTCCTTCAGATTTCTGCATGTGTTTTTCTAGCAGAAGTCACAGTGACTGGTTCAGTCATTGTGTGAATTCCTGTGTGCCACTGTGGTTAGGTGTGGCACTTGAGCGTCTCTTGCTCCTCATCCAGATTTTTAACATCACCTTAACTTGTCACCCTTCAATTGTCCCCTAGGCTTTGGGAAGGAGCAAGCACAGACCATCGTGTCGGCGTTGGTAACCCTGTCCAATGTCAGCTTAGACAACGTCTATAAGGACATGGTTACACAGGCCCAGCAGGTAAAGACTCTTCTCTGCTATGTAGCTATAAAGGCTCATGTTTGTATCTTCAAAACACAACTGAGCAGCTCTCTCTAGTACTATAAACACCTCACCGTGCCAGGTTTTACTAAGTTTCCTTTGGGATTTTAACAGATACGCCCTGACCAGCTTCCACTGAAGTCTGACTACTTCACTGAACACAGTGAAGCTTTTACAATTCCTGCAAAAACTTTGGTTACATTTACACTGAGGAGTTAATAGACCTCATACCATCTTAAACCACTCATTATCAATACTGACTACACTATGAAAACTATGCAAATTCTATTTGGGATGCTGACTTTCTGTGCATATAATAGGATTTCCAAAAAGAAAGGTTTTCATTTTGATGAAAGAAAAGCACAGAGGCGAAGGTCTTGTCTTCTGAGATTTAAAATGAAAAAAAGAAGTTAGACAACTTTTATTACAATTAAATGCCAGTAAGACAAAAATCTGTTAGAAGAAAGGCAGCAGTTCAAATAAAAATGAAAGCTTAATTACATTAAGTAATTGAAGAAGAATGGCACATAATTTTAGCTTGCACAGCCTTGTGGAGCAATGATCAAAACCATCACTGCATCAGAGAATCCCACAGCAATGTGTCATTTTCCATGCTAAATCCTAGGGTAACTTCTATATTCTGGGAGAAGGAGTATTGCTTTCAGCATTTTAAAATACTGAGTTTCTTCCTTTATTTTCTGGTTTGGGTTTTTTTTTCTGTGTTTATACATCGTGGTTGAATTCTGAACTTGTTAGTTCAAAGGAAGGCTTTTCTCAGTGCTTTTTAGCAGTGTTTTACTTCTGTCCATCAGGCTTTGCAGCTGGCAGTATGATACTCTTTAAGCCTTTGCCTTTCGATGAAGTTGTAGGCAAGAAATGGAAGTGCTTAGTAAGAGCTGCATTCAGATCAACAATTAATGCTTCTGAGGCTACTGAATGTGCATTGAAAGTGGAAGAGACTGCAGGACTGACCTGTATTTTCAGGTCAGCATTTCATTGCTGCTTGTACTGTTACCTCTGGCCTTTTTGCTGAAGTTCAGAGTTGGTTTATTAAAGCAACAGGGAAAGTACAAACCTCTTGAGTTTTCTAACAAGTTTCTGGTATAAAATTGTCTGTTTCTGTCACATTCTTGTTAGACTCCCCACTTTTGTGCTTTGCAGTAGCTAATTTCATTATTTCAGACCTAAACATTTTTTCTTTGCTTGCCTGAAAGAGTGCATGTTAATCAATGGCATGTTTTATTTTTCAAAGGAAATAACTTTACAGCAGATAATGGCACATTTGGACTCCATTCGAAAAGATATGGTCATCCTGGAGAAAAGTGAATTTGCAAACTTGAGAGCAGAGAATGAGGTACTAATACATCTTTTCATTAAGCAGTTTAATTGCAGTATTTGTTGTATTTTCCCTGATGCACAGTTTTGTGGAACAGAATATAAATATGGAAGTACTTCTGGATACTTTTATCAGAATAACAGTCAGCATGTTACAACTTCAGAGATCAAATAGATAAAAATATATTTCACATGCTACAACCTGCTTAGGTCATCTGTACAGGATTCTAAGATGTATACATTTTTTTCATCTTCTGTAATTTTATTTAAGAGTAACTGCTAGTTTCTGGTCATTAACCATATAGTGCTGTGAGAGGAGTCAGCCATTCCTTTGCAGCAATTTAATTAACTTGGTGACTGAGACACATTTTGCTTTTGCTTCATGGTATTTTGATATTTCTCTGCTGTCTTTAGACTCAGAATAACAAGATCATCATTGTTACAAAATAATTCCTTTATTTTGAACAAAATTCCCAGAAGATTATATATGCCTGTACATCCGAACACATTAGTTAGGATATTTAATCAGAACAAATTGCCTCATTGGGAGGAAAAATGGGGGAAGAATAGTTGCATGGATGCAGTGATAACACATCAATGATTCATTTGGTTACATTTCCTGAATTTGTAAAATCTTTTTTTTTCTCCTCTGCACTTAGAAAATGAAAATTGAATTAGATCAAGTTAAACAGCAGCTTATGGTAAGTAAACAGCAAGTACCTACACACTCCCGTTAGGGAGAATAAATAGGTATTTCCATAATCCTGATTTGTTTACAGAATGAAACCGGTAAAATCCGAGCTGACAGCAAGCTAGACATAAACCTGGAGAGGAGCAGGGTGACAGATATGGTAAGCTGGTCTGCGAAGATGCCCTTGTTAGCTCTGTGCTGTGTTTCTGTTGCTACATTTGTGGTTTATCTTTTATCCACAGTTTACAGATCAGGAGAGGAAACTGATGGAAGCCACTACAGAGTTTCATAAAAAAGTAAGTATTGAACAAAGCAGGATATAGTTATGCGTTGCATGTTATGTTAACCCCAAACTTTGGTGAAAGCAAATACATTCATGGTATGGTAAAGCAGAAGGCCAGGCTCTATCACTCAGGGCTGTTGTAGGTGTTTCTTGCCTGTGGGATTGACGCTGAACTCCAGCCAGCAGAGGGAAGCATTCCACCCTTGTCCCTCGCTTCCCAAGTACCTTGTCCCAGGCTGGTACGAGTGGGATGTGAGCTATCATGCTGCCTTTTTCTCAGTGTTAACTGATGAGCTGTACCACAGGGATATGGTGCAGGTGCCTACAACCAAGCAATTCAAGGGCTGGAGGTCCTCAAAGCTGCTGGAGGACAGCAAGTCCTAGAGGCTGAAGAGGGCCCATGTCCCATCTTGAGCATATCTTCCATTTTTCTGATATGCCTTGTGAATGCTTAAACCTTTCTTTTTCAAAACTGCAAGAATGCTGTTCTGTGTGCTGTAGAATATCTCCTTTAGAGATATGCACTGGCACATCAGAGACAAAAGTCTGTGTCTTGGGTGGTGAGACACTGGCACAGCTTACCCAGAGAGGGAACCAGAGAGGTTGTGGATTCCCCATCCATAGCAGTGTTCAGGGTCAGACTGGAAGGGGCCCTGAGTAACCTGGACTAGATGGCAGGGGGGCTGGAACTAGATGGTGTTTAGGATCCCTATCAACCCAAGACAGTCTGTGATTCTGTGATCATTGGAGTTTTCTCTTTTTCTGTCTCTATGCCTTTAGCAATCTTCTTGGATTGTGTAAAGCAATGTTCTCTGTCTCCTAATGTCTCTTAGCAGAGATAGGTTGGAAATTGTTTCTTGTTTCTGGTAGCATAGTATTTTAGTTCAGCTTTGGAAAGTTGAAGGGGCTAGAGACTGTTGTCAAATATATGCTGTCTTTTAATATTGCAGGATGCAAATACCAACAGCATTATCTCAGAAATCAGTAATAAAATTGACACTGAAATAGCTTCCTTAAAAACACTCATGGAATCGAATAAACTTGATACCATTCGCTATTTGGCAGGTATGTGATAGGCAAGGAGGTGAGTACCTGTACTGCATTGTGGTTGTATAAAATTCTTTTCAGGAGTATATGCTAAAAGAGACACAGCATGTCTGTAGCAGCAGACAGCCAGGATTGGGCGGAGGAGATCTCCCTCCCCCTTCCAGCTGGAAGAAATGTGATAGAGAATGCAGAAGAGGTGGGAGCATGCCATAGTAGGACTAGGATTGTGCCCAGAACTGGGATACGGTTTTAAAAAAATTAAAATCCTAAATACCTTACCCAGTTTGACAGTACCTCTGCTTGCTGCAGCAGCCATTGATGTGATGGAGTTGCTACAGAGGTTTTGCTGAGGTCATTTACATTAGCCTCAAAGTTTGCTGTCATTCAGGACTGGTCAGAGAGTGACCAGTTCTGCCTCCCATTGAGTCTCCACACACAATTTCAGTGCAGCAGCACCTGTACTTTCCCCTGTGAAGCAGAACAAATTTCACTCTGGTTTGAGATAGGTCTTCTCAATAAATACATAACCAGTGAGGCTTTTGTTATGTAGGAGCTGGGTAAAAAGAGAGTAATGCATTATATTTGCAAGTGAGAATAAGTTCAAAGGAAACTGTAATTAGCTTTATTCTAACACTAATTGAAACAGCACCGTAATAAATTCAAAGGACAACTCCTCAGGCTTCAGGAGTGCTGTCATGTTTGACAGCTCATTTTCAAATTCATTGTCATTTTGATTCCATGGGAAACCCAAGATGTCTAACGTGAGCCCTGGTGCAGCCAGCTCTCCTGTAGTGCAGTTTCCAGTTGCAGGGTGACAGCAGTAAAAGCCCCAGTAGCCTGTGGTGCTCTGAGGTTTCCAGCACAGCTGTTGGGATGTGTCCCTGCAAACGTGGCTCCTCAGGCTGCTGCATTGGGCCTCCCCTCTCAGCACTGCGGCTGTGCTGCTGTGCAGGGTACGGCATCCGAGACCAGCCACGGACTTCTGGAATTGGTGTGTCACACCTGCAGCAATCTGGGAGGTTTGGGAGGTTCTGCTCTAGAGTTGTTACATTCTTCCATTTGCTTGCAGCTCATTTTCCTCTATGGATAAAGTGGCACAACAGCATTCAGCTAATTATCTCCTTTCTTTGTTGTTCTGGTTTTGGTTTTGTTTTACAGCTTCAGTGTTCACTTGCCTTGCAATAGCACTGGGATTTTACAGGTTCTGGAAATAGATCTGCATGGAATGACTGCACTAAATACAGACAGAAAAGGCCACCCAGGCAACACCACTTTGACAATCACGTTTGTGCTATAGATAATCTTGGCACCTTTTTGTTTTGATGTTCTTCCTGTTTAACAAAAATGTTTTCCAAATATGTAACACAAAAGATCAAAATAATTGAGGGGAAGTAGCCAAATAGTAATATTTAATTGCCTCCTATTCAATACTATATGTATTTCAAAGTATTTCTTAAGCTATACCAGAAAGTTTCCTAATATCTTTTAGTTTTCTTTCTGGAAAATTCTCACTTTCAGCTCCTTTCAAAATGGAAATATTAAACATTTTATATACCCTTGAAATGGGAATACAATTCCCAAATTAGCGTTCCCAGTATGGAGATGCTAATACCAGACTTCAACATACCTAATCTAATCCAAGTAAATTATTCTTGAACATAGGTTCAGAATTTTCCCTTCGGTCTGTTCCTCACTTTCTTGATTATTTTAATCTGCTTTTGTAAAGACACACTCCAGGGCCTTTAGTAAAGAACCCTTATTTTTTTCCTTGAAAACTGATGTACATGAGATTTTTAATTCATGTAAAAAATGTCTCTATAGATTTATTTTCTTTAGTATCTCCTGCTAATTTCTGTAAGCCCAGGGGTCAAACAAATGGGAGAACCTCTCTGCCTTTCCAAGGGGAAATGTCTGCACTCCCAGCAGCTGTGTACAGCCCTGGGGCAGATAAGGGCTCCTAACTTCTCCCTTCAAGTAGTGCAGAGTACTTCCAAGAAACCTGCCTATATTTCTGGGCATAGTATCTGGGTTTTAATATGGAAATACTCAGAATCTCAGTGGTGCCAAGGTGATGCTGGTGGTGGTGATGGTCCTCCCCACTCCTCCAGACTCTTCTGTAATCCTGTGGGACACACTGACCCTCCCGACCACTCTGCCTTCTGCAAGGACTTGACAACTCTTGTTGCAGAATTGCAACACAGGTGGACGCCTTCCAAAACTGAAGCAGTTCCATCTTGTTGAGTATAAATGCATAGGCTTGGTTTGATTCTTTTAGTAAAATCATAATTTTTTAAAGTCTTTCTCAATTAACTTTGCAGTATGACTAGGCCTTTTATGGGCTAAGGACTGTGTAGTACTGACTAGTGGCAATTTTTTTATTGCTGTTTTATTCTGTTTACAGTTGAACTTGCTGGTATTCTGCCAATTCCTATATTCTCTACATTAAATTATTTATCATCTTTATTCAAGAAAATAAAATTAATTTCTGACATTTGCTGTCTGGCTGTTTGAGAGTTTCTCCATGGAAGTTTAGCACCAATAGTGATGCAGGAAATAACTCACCTGGTGCAGCTTCTCAGCACCATTGTTTCACACACCCTGAACTAGGCTCTTGATGCAAGGCTTATGCTGTTAAGTCAGCGTCCCCCTCCTTCATGGTACACACAAAACCATGAATTTTAACTCTTCAGTATCTTTGAAATTCTCAGAGATTAAGTTTTCTTTGGTACTAAGGAGAAGACAGATCAGGACTGATGCACTAAAATAATTATCTTTTAAGTCTCAAAATGAGGGTTCCAGAGGGAAAATAATTTCACAATAGCACACAGCTGACAGAAAAACTTGAATGTGTAGTCATTAAATAATTTTTAGGTATGAAGGAGAGGTCAGGGTTGCCATTTCTAACCACAGCCTGCCCCATAACTTAGTAAACCCTTCAGCCCTGAGTTAGAGAACAACTGCTGCAGGTCATCTGGCACCTCACAAAGGAGTCACTTCCTGCCTTCTTTAGGAGTGACTAAAGATGAAAATCAAGGGGTCTGGCCCCTCTCTGCAGCTGAGAAGTAATTGTCCCATCCCCTAGTCAACTTCCACACTGCATATGCTAGGAAGCAATGTGCATTTTTTCCATCCTGAGGCAGTAGTACAAAAAAGAACAGTGGATGGAGAAACTTTCCTCAGAACTGTGAGGGTCTGTGATTTTCCTGTTGTTGGGCCAGAGAACTGAAAACATAATTCAGTGAAAGGCAGAGACGCACAGCTCATCTGTGGATCTGGGCTGTGCAAACACTGCATTATCTGGAATATTGCTTTTATACCTCCACATTCTGCTCCCCCTCCTTTGAGGTTCGTTCCTCAGCGTAGTCTCACTCCTCCTGGGCTGCAGGCTGGCTGCTTTGTTATTTTCTTTTTGTCAGTGCAAGATTTGGCCATTGTCTCAGCTTCCTGAAACAAGGAACACTGCAGCCATTAAACAGCAACCACTGAAAGGACGTAAAAAATCTACATCTGGGAGGAACCACAGGATACTCGGTCCAGGTTGAAGCTGAGGGCAGAGCACAGGCCCAGGGCATGGGATGGCAGCACAGCAGTCTGAGACTTGAATGCCCCTTGGCTGTAGCAGTCACTCAAACAGAAAGGCAGCTTGGTTAGAAGGGGAGAATTACAAAAAAAAAAAACAAAAAAACCCCACCACCCAACTGCCTAATGAAAAATACTGACAAAGAAAAAGTGCAGCTGTCCTCTGAAATACAGCTGTGACACCTTTCAGAGCCCGAGATTCCACCAAGAAGCACAAAAACAAGGGGCTGCAGAGGCAATTGACTGAAAAGGTGAAAGATAAAAATGTTTTGAAAGAATAGAAGCACCATCATCTATTGCCTGTACAGGTGAAAAGTAAAAAGCTAGAAACATCATCATCTACTAGCTGCTTGCAGTGTTGGTGTCCTCTTTCCTCTTATGTCTCTATCATATAAAGAGAGCTTAATTTTTAATTCAAAATAGAACCTCTGTCTGAGAACTTCTGGTGCGTGTACTATTCCTTCCCAAACAAACTGAATTCTCTCCATGAATTTTCTATGAGATCTTGGACTCTCATTCAGTATGCCTGACTGACTCCAGACACTGACATGGATCAAGTCCCTGTCACTGAATCTGTCCCTCTCTGGGGCCCACGGCAGCGATCTCTACACCCCTGAAGGCTGGGCAGCCCTTTAGGTGGTGACGAGACCTCTCCTGAAGCACCATTCTAGTCTCGGACACCGGGGCCAAGGGGAACTGCCAATCACCGTATGTGCACTGTGGAAGTACCTGCGATCAGTCCACTCCTCTGGTGAACATTAAGATGAAGAATAGCAGTGCTTCTCTGCCAGGGTACACCAAGGAAGTGTACCCTGTCCTTTCACAGCAGAGACAGTCAAGGACAGACAAGGGCTCCTGCTCACTGCAGCGCCCCGAACTGAAAGCTGTAGCACATTTTCTCTAACATTCCTGGCACTGTGCCCTCTACTAGAGGGAACAAACACACCGGCAACAGGCGGTGGCCTCTGTGCCACGGCCAGGGGAGCTGGCGCGGCACTCACCGCGGAGGCGGCAGAGGCGGTGCGGGTGTGCCCCCGGCCCTCTTGGAGCTGGCGTATCTCAGCACGGTAATCATCCAGCCGGCTCTCCAGCTTCTCCCGCCTGACTCGCTCATATTCCAGCTGGGCCTCCAGCTCCCTCACAGCCCTGCCAAAAGCAAAGGAGACAAGCGGAGCATGAAGTACGTCCAAACCTGTCCCGGCTGTGCTCTGCCAGGGAACGCGTCAGTCACGCAGAAGGCAGCGCAGCACACGCCTCCCGCCAGCTGTGCTCAGGCCCCGGACCCTCGGTGACAGCGCCGAGCAGCAGCTCTCCCTTCTCGGCTGCCAGCGCGATGGGACCACGAGATGGAGCCGCCTGCCCACACACCGAGCCCGGGCCGCGCCGCCCGTGACCGGGCCAAGCTCCAGCTGCGGGGGAGGAGAACGGCCCAAGCTGCAATGAAGTTATTATGAAACAGAGCAAAAAGAAAAGCCGGCAGCATGCTGGAAAGGTCAGGGACAGCTTTCTCATTCACATCTGGTGCTTCTACATCCTTCCCACTGATTGGCTTAGGCACTGATGAGGAATCCTCAGATGACAGCTTGCATGACTGCTCTATACACAGTTGCACAAGAGCTCACTGGTCACACCCTCAACGGCTCCTAAATTATTTGAGATTCCTGGAACTGTTTAGCTGACACATAAACTGAGAATCTGGACTTCAGCTGGCTCTCCCCTATACCAGGATGAATTACCACAGCTACAAAGATGGAAGATCAGTAAAAGAAAAGGGAAGATACCTGTCCTGAGCAGGAAAGCTCTCAGCAAAACCTACCACGTTTCCCTGTTTCCCAGAGTGAAGAATTCCTGACTCAGACCCTTTGAGCTACCAATCAGCCTTACTGACACTGCAAGAACGGCCTGGGCTCAGAGCTCAGGGGACAGCTGACTTCTTCCATGCTTCCAATTAAAGAGGCACAGCTCCCGAACTGTGTGGCACACTCATGGTGACAATTTCCTCCAATGAACCCTGGTTAAAGCACTGTGAAGCCATTCACAACAGGCCTCTTACAGCTAAAAAATCTGTATTAAAGCAGAAATCGTTAAAATCTGCTACAGTGGCCCTCCCGAGTGGCAACTCCTGCTTTTCTTCTAGCAAAATAGTGTTGGCATTAAGTATTTTATCAGCAATGAGGTTTTCTGGCCTATGATACAAACATCTTGGGGTTTATCCACAGACAGGTTTAACCCACACCCCTACAAGGGTAGGCAGGTATGCTGAGAAGCCCCATTTCCTTTTCAAAAGTACAGTTTGGAGCTAGGGATGCTTTCTAGCCTTCACAGGCAGGAGAAGGGACAAACACTTCAGAGAGTCTCACAATTTTTCTAGTTTAGCCACACATGCCAGAGAAAGCAACATCCCTTAAAGAGCCCCACCAGAGCCTTCTAATAGACACTGCTAGCTTTTGGGCAGCTGCTCTATCCAAAATGAACTTTCATGTCTGCCATTAATCAACAGTAACTTTTCCATCATTAAAACCAGATTGCTCTGACCTTTCAATGTAGACACCAGCATCTGATGGTCACTCCCCTCCTTTAAAACCAGGAGAGACATTTCTAGAAGTGATGACTCTCATCCTGAAGTAGTGTCTAATTATGCCCTGGAAGTGCCTACAACCTCTCCAAGAAGTTGAAAAAGGAGCTCACAATAACTAACACAGATGCAGGTGTCTGTTACCTATTCTATACATATCAAGTTAAGGACGATGGACTTTCAGCATAAGCCGAGTCAAAGGGTGACCTGAAACCAAAAGGAATCCTGACCTCAGTTTCCTGGCTTGGATATGGCTGTAAAAAAAACAACTCCAATCTGTGCCACTTATTACCTGCTCCAGATCCACACAGACTGCTAAGTCTGCTGTCTTCTTGATGGCATACATCTTGATGGCTCAGGACAGTCTCCTCTCAAGTGACCAAATAAAGACATTGGTTTGGGCTGGCCAAACACATTGTGGAGGTGGTTATCTACAGACTGCAAACAGAGGGTAGCTAAATCTTTGACATGCAGAGCTGGAGACGGACCTGTCTTTAGATGGAGTTTATTGCTTAATCTCTAAATCTTTGATAGACTTTTCTTTCAAACGGAGACAGCCTTTCCACCAAAACACCTGACCAAACGAATAGAACCATTTGATATAATGGAGACACTGAGAATTAGATCTTATGAACAATGCTTCACATGCAAGAGCAGGTTTGCTGGTAGTTTTTTTCCTGTGGTCTGGATACAAGCTAATTCTTTCTTGAGCACAGAAATACATTGCCAATGAACAGAAATGGTAGCAGGTCTCTGAGTAATCTCCGCTTGGAAGTATATGAACTTCCATCCAAGCCGTGCTAAGACTATTGCCTATTTGCAGATTTCCTGAAGGGAATACATGTCTTTGGCATCCTCAGTGGGAACCAAACAGCCAGAATCTATCAGACCTACTGCACACATCTGCAAAAAAACCTGAAGATTGAACAGATAATCTTGCCCAAGAATCATGGACCTGTCAAGCACTTATGTTGTGGGGCTGATCCTGGTGGTAGAAGTTTAGAAATGGCCAGATAAATTGCTGCAGTTCATTTCTTTTGGCATAGTTGAAGTTGGTAAGTGGAAAAGACAGAATGGCCAAAGCAAATTTGAGTGTAAATCAGCTTTAAAGCAGGATTTAAAATGGGCCCCACAGAGTTAAACATTACAGATCAGAATGACCTTACTTCTCAGCTTTCCTTTCTTCTTTTTTCATCTTTCTCTCCTCTTCAGTTACTCCTCCCAGCTGTCTGTAGTTGCTGTAGGCAATTTCTAGAAGTCGCTGAAGCTCTTTAATCTTGTGATAGACCCTTACTGTAAGACAAGAGTTCTCCAGGTAGGTAAAATGCAAGGAGAGGACGGTCATGCTGGAGTCCAACAGTCTGGAAAATAATAGTCTCACAAATAAAAGAGCAGAAATCACACTGCTCAGCAAACACTGATCTACACCTGACACCCACACAGCAAACAGATGTCAAAAACAAATAGCAATCCAACACTGGATTCAAACAAATCCAAACAAATAGCACCAACATGGATTTAAAAGGTGTAACAATTATGATCTGACTGCCTTCTGCTTGCTTTCTAATATTCCACAATTCATTTCAATGCTGAGTATTACAGATATCCTGTCAACCATCTCATCTTCCAACAAAAAGCTCAGAGCAGTTGACAGGAACTGTCCTAGTTAGGACTATAATGTCTTGATAACAATTTTTGCAAACAAGGAATGATGGAAATAGAGTGCTTACTGCGTGCATTCCTTTTCTCTGCCTTATCCAGGGTTAAATCTTCTTTGCTATCTGTACTCCCTTCCACACCATGTATTTCAAAAAACTTGATGTTGTTTGCATCTAGTTCTTCATCGCTAGAGTTACTGTTTCCAGTTCTGGGTGTCAGAAGTTCCACAGCTGCCAGATGGCTAAATCTGCACAGAGAACAGTTAAAATCTGGAAAAACACATGTGGTAGAAACTGTCTGAAACTGTCCATGTTCCCATTTATCACAGGGGTTTCAGGATTAAAGGAAGCACTGTACATACACTACAACTATCTATCTACTTTTTGTAGTATTCTTATGGCATGAACTCTGCCTCAATGGAATCTGATGGCAATGGCTCCTACATCAGAGGCATCTTTTTCCTTTGCAGCATTTCTTAATTGAATCTCATCAGAATCTGCATTATTTTTATTAATGCAAAAATCAGCTGGCCTCCACTACTTCCCATCTACTTTGTACAGCAAACTGTGAGCATACTGGCTCACAACTGTCCTCTTGCAAATGAGCTAATTCTCCTCCTTTGTGTCTGACCTCACTAAAAAGAAAATTAAATTAAGTGACAATTCAAACCTTTTACAGCTACAGTATTATAGCTACAATACAGCTTTGCTTATCACTCAAAGATGGAATTTGTGGGCCAGATCTATTCTTTCTCCATCACTGAAAAGCAGGATTAATTCCAACAAAGCTGACATGATATTGATATACAAATAGTAAATGAATAAGTGTCAGAACTACAGGATTATGTACTGCTACCTCTTGGCTACATCCTTTGGGGTCTCTCCAGCATCATTTGTAATGTCACAGTCAGCTCCCATTTCAACCAACCACTGTAAGCAATGGATGTGCCCCTGTTCAGCAGCTAAGGGAAGGAAGGTGCACACAAGTCAGTTATACACAACTGAAGTGTTTCAAAACAAAAATGTCCTCCTCTTGTCATTTTTTGACATGTCAGAGATTGTGTTCATTAAGACACCAGAAGGGAGAGACTATTTCAAGAGCAGCCTATGTGTCAAGATGCTGACATCACTTGTGTACACAGAGTTTTGGGGAAGAACATGCAGTGTGGTTTGGTGACTCTCTCTGGTTCTAGAAATGTACTGGCAGCTCTTGCTGGACACAAGCTGAACTAAACTTTCCCAGTCTCATGTACGAAGCACAAGACACACAAATTCCTGCTGCCCTAGTAAGAAAGGCCTGTATGTCACAGTTTTGTCTCCCTGGCTTTGGGCTTCCACGTGTCTGCCCCAGTCTGTGGTGTGTGCTGCTGTCTCAGAAGAGAGAAGCAGGGGCTTTGTGATGCAGCCAAAGGTACAGCATTTCTTGGGGCAGACACTCAGGGCAGCACCTCTCAGCAGCATCCTAACACAACCCTACTCATATGATGTGCCATGGCCACTGCTCCCATCACATGGTGCCAGGAACAATGTCTCACTTATGGAAGATGGTATTTGGCAAATCTAGATGAAACTGTTCACTGATTTTCTCAAGGAAGAATAAATCCAGTTCTTGACAGCACCCCTTTTGGACACTTCCTATATTTGTTTTCTTACTGAGATAAGAAAATGAAATTACAACATCAGCATGTAAACACTGGGGATGAAACAACTGTAAGTCAGCATCATTCCAAGAAAAGAAAGTGGGATTTTAAAATCACTACATACCATTTTTTTAATGAGAACTTCAATTACATTTTTAAAAATTCTACCACTTATACCTAGCCAAAAAGAAATGTAGGAAATTTGTTAAAAACATATTACAAAATGCTTCCCTCTTTCTTTCATCTTTTGTTTCTACTTTCAGACAATACTGTGAAACCCTCAAACACAAAAGGACCATTTTTTTGTAATGATTGCAGTCCACTACATGTCAAAGTGTCAACCAGAAGTTTACCTTTCTTTGCAGCGTCCTACCAAATGACTTTGTTGTGGTTTTTACAACATCTCCCCACAGTAGTGATGTGTTGAGTAAATAAAGGCCCAGACCACAATACAGATCATTCTTATACTTAGCCAGCCAGATGTTTCTAAGAGCCACATCTTGCCTGATAAAAAAACTCTCCAAAACTATTTAGTTACATTAAATTAAGTGAAAAATTAAGAGCTTTTAAGGCTAGAATACAGCATTGCTTATCATTCAAAGCTAGAATTCATGTGCTTGATCTGTTCTTTCTCCATCACTGAAAATCAGGATTAATTGCAGCAAAGCTGACATGATATTGATATACAGCCAGTAAGTAAATAAATGTAAGAGCTACTTAGTTTTCAGTTTAGATTCTGATTTCTCTTTATTATAAGCTCTTTTTTCTTGACCAGAGCTTGGTTATATTGTTTTTAAAGTGACCCATCCTCCACATACATTACAAAATACAAGGTATGGGGTTGACTTTCCAAGCCCTCAAGCAATGAGATGCTGTTTTTCATTAAGTTTATCTGATAAGCAGCCACTTGAAAAACAAAGTAAATAAATCAGCAACGAAGAGTAACAAGCTGAAACACAGATCATATTTACTGACCTTTGTGCAGGAGAGTGGATCCCTTATCGTCCCGCTCATTAATATTGATTACTCCACTTTTCACGAGTCTTCTAACCACTAACAAGTCCCCTTTGAAAGCAGCATCATGAGCTGGGAAAGCTAAAACTGAAAATGAAATGCACATGTCTCATAGCAACTTATCTATGCACACTTCAGAGGTAGCAAGGATAATGCTCCTTAATCAGCTCAAATGCAGCTGTGTAGCCAGCAGTGCTCACCAGACACTTGACTAAACAAGTCTTGGTTATGGCTACAGGCACCTCATACAGTTAAGAGATGAATTTCACAGATCTGAAATAACAAGTACACCTTTGTATGCTTCTACAGAATTATACATAATGTCTTTTTGAAGTGTATCTTGATCCACACTCACCTTCCTGTGTCTCTGGATGTTCCTCCTCCTTTTCCACACCATTGATATATTGCAGAATATTATCTTTATAGAACCGTTCAGCCAAGTCCCTCGGAGTCTCTCCATGGTCATTCCTGGCTTTCAGAGTGTGTGCAACACTGGCCATTTTTCCAACCAAGAACTTAAAGCAATGCAAGTGTCCTTCCACTGCTGCCAGATGTGCTGCAGCACAAGTGAAACAAAGAGTGTTAGAGCTGAGCCCTGGTGCCCACTGAGGAAAGCAATGCTCTCACCACTGGTTAGAGCTGGCTCATCTACCAGTGCTGGAGCCTTCCAACACTGCGCAAGGGGAGGAGCAGCCTCATCTGAACTGGGATGTTCAGCTCCCACCCAGGACAGAGTTCAGCTCTAGGCAAAGGAGGTAAAGATGCCAAGGATGGGATTGCAAACGTGATTCCCTGGCAGAGCTGACTGCAGGAACCTGGAACACAGATCTCTGCCTTCAGCAGCTGCCTGACCCCTCTGTCCAAGGATAGTCCTTACAGGGGGGCGGCAAGCAGTGTCCTTGACTAGAAGCTAAGGCCATTTCTGCTTTAGGCTCTACTGTGCCACCACAAACAAGTGCATCACACCCTCGGTTACCCCACCTATAAAATGTGATAGGCACTGTACAGGACAAAATATTTGAAGGTACATTCCTCACCTGACCTTTAGGCTATGCAGAGGTTTACTTATTTAATATTGCTACAGTGCTGAGCCTACAACCAAGTAAGAGGTACCAAACGCAAGCTGACTCATTTGACATAAGTAATATCCTCTAATCCCATTAATGAGAAGAACTTGCCAAATAAATGCTTATTATGACCTATCACTCCATGAAAATGCTCTGTAACAGCTGGCTTATGTTCTAGAGGCAAAAGGATTAGTTTGTCACACAAATCTCACAATCTTCTTAACCAACAAACAATGTACCGGGACCCAAAAACTCCACGTCACTCCATTTTTGGCACACACAAGTTCTCTACAGCAAACCAAACCATCCACAGCTTTCAAGAGCATAATTGCTCTAAAAGGTTATGGATATTTGTTTTACTGCAAGATGACAATACCTCTGTACAGATGATTGTTTAAAATCTGAGCTTCACTGAAATAAGGGCAGTTTTTGCCATTGTCTGAATTTTGATCAATGAGTTAGGTTCTCAGGGAGAAGGGAAAAGAAGGGTACCATGCTAGAGGTAAGTCAGCTGGTGAAAAACTGACTCAACCCTTACGAATCCATTTTCAGATACCTAAAATCTGTTGGCATCCCAACTTCTCTGTGTTTCATCTTGTCTTTTATAAAATCAGACTAACAATATTCACTCTTCTCAAAGCTACAAGCCAAAAAATTGTGTCTGTGAAAAATATTTAGAAAAGGTTTGACTAGTGAGCAATAAAGGAAGCATGAATGTGGCCCAAAAATGAATACAGAGAGAAAGCAAATGGAAATGTTCAGTTAATAAGCACAGCCCATTCTGTACACTGAATGAGCCACAGATTTTTTTTTTCTTCCAAAATATTAGCAAGCAAATTAGCAAAGATTGTTGGACCCTTTGCTGTAACACACATATAAAACAGATGCAGCCAATTTTTAAGTTTCAGGTGCCTGACACTGCAACCTCAAAAAATTTCTTCCAGTATTCTCTTAGGAAAAATTATGGCACAGTTCAGGTAATCTTGAAGATGAAGCATGTAAAGATAATTTAAGTTCACTTCTGCTACACAAGCAGACAACAAGCTGATTTGCACAGTACTTCTACTGTTACTAGCCATGTTCCAAAATATTCTCTTTCCTTTGGAAGATAGTATGGTCAAATGAAACAGAACAAAGTTGGAAGATCAAGCTTCTGTAGATGTCAAAATACAACAAAACCAATTTTCTACTAACCATTTCATACAGAGCTTTTCAGTAGAACTGTGCTGGCATCTGCTTTCTCTCCACAGAAGTCTGTTATCAGGGAAGTGTTCCCAAATGCAAATAAATCTGCCTTCCGTGCTGCCCCTAGGGTGCCTTAGTCGTGACCCCTCATTGCTAATGCACCAGATCTCCTGCTGGCATGCAGGAGCCTCACATCCTTTAACAAGACCCAGGTTTGCAAAACAGAGCATGGCTGGCTGTTTCCTAAGTGAGTAGTCCTTAGTAGAGAATTTTAAAGAAGGGATCTATAAAGACAACTCTATACAAGTTATAGAGAAAAATATATGCTCTTTGGAACAAATAATGTGACAAAATGCAAGAAGGAAAATGCTAAAAGGGAAAAGGTGCAAGGAGAATCCAAGACAGGAACAACACCACTGAGCTTACAGAGTATATTGAAGCAGTGAGGTAAGAAGAGGAATACTGGAGAAAATACAAAAAGCAAGGAACAATCACTGGCAAATTTTTATGCTAAATACACTGATAATTATGAAAAGAAATTACAGATAATCCAAAAAAAGCAGTCTTCCAGAAATCAAGATGAAGAAATCACAGGAAAATGAAAACAACTGTTTCACAAAATCAGTTAAGAAACGGTGGGATACCAAAACTTGCATGCAAATACATCAGAACCTCATTACACTGGCACCAATTCAAAAAGTAGCAGCTGAAACTGCCTCCCCCTCCACCTATCCTTCTCCTGTAAGCTCCACTTGGCACAGGAGCTCTATCACACACACAGGAGATGCTGCTCACCTGCTCCCAATCAGGCTCAGCCTGCTCCCCATCCCAGAATTTGTGAGCTCTCACCCTTGCTAGCTGCAGCAGGAAGTGAATGGCATACAGTCACCAACAGAGTAACACTTGGGATTTTATAAATCCTCCTATCACTGCAAAAACAGACTGTCTATGTGGATTGCATGGAACCAGATGGCAAATGCTGTGCATTAGTTATAATTTGCTCATTTCACAACAACTGTAAAGCAAAGGTTTAAAGACATATAGTTTATGCTGATATACCTGGAAGGTTTCCATTGTTATCCACATCATCTACAGATGCTCCCCATCGAACAAGAAGCTGCAAACACCCCAAGCGACCGTGGAAAGCAGCGTAATGAACAGGTTTCCAGTCATTCCCGTCTGAAACACTGACATCCTAAAATGAGAGTTACAGGTTCATTCAGTCATTTCTGAATCTTAGACACAAGAAAAATTGTATATATGGGAATCAGCTGTTCACTGTGTTAAATTATTTAAATCAAACTAAATAATATTCTTCAGAGTTCATGCATTATATGCAGTTCTACTTTCAAGGCAGGTACCTTTCACAGATTCTTGCTTTTACTTAATACACTTAGAAAAGGTACATTTTTAGACATGTTTATGTCATCATAATGACCTGCATTGGTAATGCCTCCTTAAATATGTATCTGGAGTTCTTTTCTTTTTTTTTTTTTAAGTTTATGTCCCCTTTACTATGAAAGATTTTTAGAACTGCAAAAAATTACCATCATCCCAGTCCCTGATGTTCATTTAATGACATCCTCAGTGGAAGGTGATTTACTCACATTATTGATTCTCTCTACATTTTTTGATCCTTTCCCTAAATGTATATCACAGTCTAAAAAAACGGAAGTTTACCCACACAATCCCTTCCCCCCGGTAACTAATCCGCGGCCCTAACTCTCATTTTAAGCTGGGGGCGGTGGCAGTGCAGGGGCTGCGGCAGTCTCACCGCCCCAGCGCGCAGCAGGCTCTGCAGGGTGTGCGAGTGCCCGTGGGCTGCAGCCAGGTGCGCGGCCGTGCACCCGCGCCCGTCCCGAGCGCCTGCGTCCGCTCCGCTCACCAGCAAGGCCTGCAAGAAATGCAAAGCACAAGTTCATGTCACAAGCTGGAAAAGCAAACGTTTCCTAGAAGGATGGTTTACGATGACCAGCAGGATAACTCTGGGCTGACCTCAGGGGCTGGTATTGCACAGAATAGATCTGTTTGCACAGACAGCGCAAACGAGTGCTCTGGTTTGAAAACGACTAACCTCATTTGACATGCCAAGACATCGAGATGAGCTACTCATGGCTCCCCGAGGGGCTCCCTCAGCTGATCTTCAGAATGAATGTGTCCAGTATTAAGGTCTGCCCCGCTAACCTTTGCTTGAGGGTGAGCACTGGCAGTACCTGCATGCAGGCGTCCTGCCCTCGGATGGCGGCCAGGTGAGCCGCTGTCCAGCCTCTCCCAGTCACACGGGTGGTGTCAGCTCCGTGCCACAGCAGCCACTGAAGGCACTGCTCAACAAAAACAAAGGGCTTTTACTGAACCATTCACATCGTGCCTCTGAAGCACATTTCCACTACAATTTATCCATCAACGTTACATTTCAAAACAGTGTTGGAGTACTTCCTTATGGAAATACGAGACCCCAGAGCATGCCTTAAACAGGTACTTGTGCATTAGGAAGTTATGGGTAAGTTATACTTTCCAGGTTTCACCCAAGGGTACAAAATGTGCAAATAACCTACTAATTCAGATCCTAGCATCCATGTTACAGAGTGACTTTTTCATTTTACCCTTCCAGATTTAAAATGCAATCTGTGACAGTATTCACATGGCATGAGGTAAAAGCATTGGAAAAAACAATGCAAGCATGCTCACATGAATTCCAGCTAAAATTACTGGCAGGAACAATACCACGTACTAAATTTAAAGCCTCATTTAATTCACTAGACTTCGTAGGTTTATGTAATCCCATCTCGCTCCTCATCATTCCATGGCCTAGTTTTGTTTTGTTCACCTTTTTCCAGCAGATATCATCACTTGCAATGGAAGCTTTATGAACTACCCAAAGACAGCTAGAGGAACAGTTAGAACTTTTTATTATATTTTATTATATATAATTATAACTACTTATTATCTTCTTTCAGGCCATCTGACAGCTCTGGTTCCTCCACTATTTCTGCCAAGGAGCTTAGTGACAAACAGATGACAGATAATTCAATCAAGTCTAACAGACTGCTTGCAAAGGAGGGGAGACAAATGAAAAATGGCAGAACTTAGAGATGCAGAAAGGGTAGGTAAGCAATCTGGTTTTGGGGCTGACATGATGATTAGCATTTTCTTGACACAGTCTCTACATTTCAGAAGCAGCACTGCACTTGGCACTGCACTTGAGTTTAGCAAGAACTTCACAGTTTTTCTTCTGGGACAAGAATGGCCTTGCTGCTTCAAGGTTAGATTGCTATGAACAATGAACAAGGAGACTGCAAGACTAAGAGGAATGTTGTGCTGAACACAGCAGTTCAGTCCTTCTGGAAGTTTAAAATATTGATGCAATCACCTGCTGATTTCTCTACCATTATTCAACATCTTCATTTATTAATATAAAATGTATCTTCATACCTCTATGGGGAATGAGGCATGGGACAATGGTAAGCAGAATGAAGCTTATTTTCATGTCACTTCTCATCTGTTTCAGTCACCTGCAGAACATTTTACACATCCTACAGGATTTTCTAGATGTCTCAAGAGAAGAAGAAAATGCAATAGAGACAAAAGAAGTTCATGAGCCTGAAAGGGAGGCACATTTTGCTCAGACTAAGAAAACCAAAGATTTTGTAAAATATAGCAAAGTTGATTAGGTAAATTGCCTGGAGCTTCAAAAAGAAAAAAAAATGCTGCATTCCTGCTCTTGGGGAATATATTTAATAAGAAAAACAGGCAGAGGTTATTGATTCAGTCTGATCAAAGCAATGTTGTGTTCAGCCTCTCCCAAAGAAGGAAATACAGACTTATAAAAGCCCAGCTATGCCTATACTAAGGCACACTAAAGTAATGATTTACCTCCAGACTCCCTGAGTGCGCAGCACAATGCAAGGGTGTGAATTTGTGAGCTACATCCACCTCATTAATACTGGCTCCACTCTTTATCATCAATGCAAGCTGTTCTACATGCCCAGCTTTCACTGCTTCATGCACACTGGTATAATTTTGCTTCTTCTTGACAACTAGTGAGGAGTAATAAAATGGCATTAGTCCATTGTTTAAATCAGCGACATTTAAGAGATAAAAAATGTATGATGAATCAAAGAAATATCAGAGTTGACATTTGTGGCACAGAACCAAACCCTAAATGTAGAAGCAGCAGGGTAAAAGAAAAAAAATCTTCTGGCCTTGGGATCAAATAACCTGTGTCCTCCCTTCCAGGCCATGGGATCAAATAACCTGTGTCCTCCCTTCAGGTCTTTCCAGTGATTAACTACATGACTGGAAATAATGAGAATTACATATCCAAACCCCTTGCAACATCTTGACACTTTGACAAAACTTGCAAACAGAAATATGAGAAGATCTAATGGCTGAGGGGGCTAACTTCAGATAGCCAAGCATGAAAGGAACTTAAACCAATTAGTATTCACCTTCTACAGGAGTCATCGTTCTGGTACCAAAATGCACTAACTCTCTGATTACATTTCACACTGCTGGAAGTCCTGAAGAATTGGGGTACTGTTTAGCAAGTCAAGAAAGCACAAAACTGAAGGTCTCAAGGTATTAGTGCCTCAGCTCCTCTGCCTGTGGAGAAGAAATGGTACAAGCAGCTAACACTGTTACAAAATTCAAGGTAAAAAAATATTGAAGAATATAAAAGTGCTATTGCACGGACACGTTTGTCATATTTTGTAAAAAGCACTAGATATAATTAAAAGCAGCCCCTGCAGTTTACCAGTGCCTATTTTCATATATTCTGTAGCATGGCAGTAGAGCTCAGGCAGATTTGGGCTTACCACAGAGAGGAGCAGGGGGCTGTATTCCAGTACTCCAGGCTGACAGTAACACACCGTGCCCTGTGTGCTGAAACACACTGCTGGATCCTGTGTCTGTGTCTCACCCCACCTCCCCAGCGCAGCAGGCTGCATCACTGCCCTGCACAAAGCCCAGTAAATTTAAAAAACCAGTAGTCCGTCCTGCAAAACACTGTGAGAACCAACAGCAGCAGCACAGAAACACAGCATAATTCTGGTTGGAAGGGGCCTCAGGAGGTAATCTAGTTCATGTTTCTGAATAATATTTCCAAGATATCTAAGTATGTTTTCAGGTCTGAGCTGGTTATTTTCAAGCATAGTTTCACCAGGACATAATTTGTCGCCAAGGAAGTGATTGCTCACTAGACCAAGTGAGGGTTACAGACTTCAGCCGAATTACACAACATCACAGGCAGGCCTGGCCCATAACACTCCTCGGCCAAGTTCTATTGTGTTTAATTAGATGTTTCGCTACAGCAAGTACAAGGCTATCTTTTTTTTTCTTTTTTTTTTCTTTTTCTTTTTTTTTTTTTTCCCTTAACCCAAAGGAAAAGCAAGCAACAGGGCCCACCAGCAGAAAGAATTTTGTCTCCCCTCTCCCTCTGGATACCTGCTACTGCATGGAGACGAATGCCAAGGGTGGGTGGCTGCATTGGCTTCTTAGCACAAGTCAAAGGCAGCAGCCTGGGACTGAAGCTCAGAAAACAGCTATTAACACCAATTCTGTAAAAAAACACACTGATGTTCAAAGCAAAGGGCAGGCTCCATAATGCTAGTGCAATTAAAAAAAAACAAAAAAAACAAAAAAAACAAACCTGTTCTCAAACATTCATTCGATGTTCTGGGAGAAAACTGCAGAAAAATTCAGTAAGCACTTTGAGATTGGTACCTGCTCAAAATCCAGTTAAAGAGATTAAGTGAAGAAGGATATGGCTCGGAATAGGGAGAAGCATAATCTAGGTGTTGCGATGTTTCCGTAACACACAAACCCAACCCCTTGCAGCTCGGCTTCGGCAGCAGCCCCAGGGCCGCGGAGCCGCCGGCCCGGCCCGGCCCGGCGGGGCGGAGGCGGGACTG
>VXBR01007648.1:1816130-1837498 GCA_013400215.1 Cisticola juncidis | reverse complement strand
CGAGGCGCGGGCCCGGCCCGGCCGCTCGGGAGCTGCAGCTGCGCGGGGCTCTGCGCCTTTAGCAGCCCTGGGCTACGGCTTCACGGCGCTGCCTGGAGAAACCAAACAGGTACCGATTCTCGTCTCGGAACCCCCCAAATGATGCTCTGAGCAACAGGTATTGAACCAGCTTCTGCCCTGGAAGATCGGACTCCAGGCACGTTGTGGGAATCTTTAACCCTCTCTTTCCTGCAGTGAACTGATCCTGCTCTTCATTCCCTGAGTCAAAACCAGCCGGGTACCCTGCGGATAAGCAGTGCTCCTTTGATGGGGCTGAAAAAAAGGACCCTGTATTTCCAGAATTCCACTTCCAGGCAAGATGAACCCTTCCCAGTCAGATTTACAGGTGTGCAGTGATAATTACACGGACCACGTGAACTTAATGGGCCATTTAGAGCTTAATTATCCTTGTCATTAAAAAGCTGTCATAAAGCCTATTCCTGCAACTTCTGGGTGTCTTTTTGTTCTATCTTCAGCAGACAAGAGTAACTTGTTCTCTTTTCTGAACAGCCTTCTACATATTTAAAGACACCACGTCTCTGCTCAGTCTCCTCTGAACTTCACTTTCGGTGAGATTTAGAAGTTTACAGTATTCCAGGACACAAAGTATTCGGGCCAGGGGACCAGGCTACATCCCCGCTCCAGGAGGAGGTTGCAGTAACTAACACCAGAGCAGCTCCCCACAACACAGCCACAACACACACCACTGTAAGGACTGACACCACCCTGATCCATTGTACTTTTGTTCCTCTAGACTGTCTCTAATTAAACAGCGTTTTTAAGTCTGGGATCTAGATCAGGGCAGGCTCACAACTACAGCTCCAACCTTAATAGAAGAATCAAAGTATTACATCTTAAAACAGCATGAGTTCCCTGGGTGAACACGGGAATAAGTTTTTGCATCTGCTCGGCTGATTGTTTCTTCTTAGACACTAAGGGGGAATTCTGACTCCCACTTATTCCCACTGCAAAGTCACATGCTGGGACTGACATTGCTGAGTTTTAGTGCTTCTGTCCTGCTCCCAGCAAGTTAAAAATACACTGTCACTAGCAGAGTGGATAAAACATCAAATGCATATCGGAACACACAACTTCTATTTCCAGTCCCACAAATGTACCAGCCACACAGACCCTTCATTGAAAGGAAGAGACTCACACTCAAATATATGCTTAGTTTTATTTATAACATTTAAGAAATATTAACATTTCAGGATATCTGGTTTACCATCTAAGTCCAGTCATAAGCAACAAAAAAAGAAAATGTTAACCATGTTTCAAATGAGCATTCTTACATTCATTCCCCCCATAACGTAAAGAAAATTCAGCTTTATTAAATTTGTGTTTGACTAATGGAAAAAAAAACAAACCCCAAAACATTAAAAATGTCTTAATTACCAGGCATCCTGGTTTGTTAATTTTTTGTTGGCACTTCCGTTCACCACAATCAAGCACTCCGGTTTGTTTGTTAAATTTTCCCCTTCTACCCAGAACTGTCTTTTTGTGAGTTTTTTGTGGATTTTTAATTTTTTTGTTGTTGTCATTTTTTTTTAACATCTGGATATGTAAGGTTGTTCAAATAACTTTAAAAAGACAAGGAATCTAAGCCTGTCTGAGAAGCTCCTTGCCTTGATAACCCACCTACAGGATAACTGAAGGAAGAGACTTGCTTGCAGTCTTCTGAATCTTATTAAGCAAAAATTAATTTTAATTAATTTTGAACTGAAAAAAGTACAGAAACACTTTATTTGATGGTGTGCATAAACATTACACTCCATATATAGCAAAAATATCTTTTATTTATAATTTACATTTCGACAAGTGAAAATTTTACATTTTTACATATACCATTAAATTTTCACGCATCTACATATCTTTCACACAATGACACCTGAAACTGTGCAGGCAATAGGAAATTTCAAATACAAAAATGTATTTATTAACCAAACAGTAGTTGAGGCCCTGCCTCAGTTGGACATTTTTATTCATATAAAAAGTATTTGCCTTCCAGAATTAACACAGCAGCTCTTCTGTAAAAAAAAAAAAAAATCATACCGCAGTTTATTTAAACAGACTCCTCAGGTTCTGTTTTGATTTCTGCAGATGCAGGTGTGCTCTCTTCTGCACAGGCAGGAGGGGTGTCCTCAGGTTCTTCTTTGATTTTAGGTGAGTCACAGGACTCTTCAGTTTCTTGTTTAACAACGTCCAACATTATATTTAGTGGATTTTCTGAAGGAGTCTTGCTGGGAGATGGTGTGCAATCAAATGATGATGTCTGCAAAGTTAAAGTCAATGTAGCATTAGCACACTAAAATAACCATTTTTAGCCTCTTACTCTTTTTGCCTTTTTTCAAAATGCAAATATGTTGATGGTCAGGCACTCAAAAATCCAAATTTCTATTTCATCAAACTTTTAAAAAGACAAATTAATTTTTTTAACAGCATTACGTTTTTCCCAATTCCTTTGAAAAGTATCACCAAGCAGTGATGAAATGCTTAACACATTACCATGAACTGTTCCCTGCTATCCACCCTCAGGACAATTTTAACTCACTAAGCATTAAAAATGTCACACACACCAATACTCATCTACTCCACTGTTACCAATTCCTAAGATTACACATGTTCCTCCACAATAAATCCATCAAACCATGGCTTTGTTTTATGGCACACAAGCTGTCATGGTACATCACAACCACAAATGCATCTCAGCTAATTCCGTATGATAAACGTGCCGTACCCAAGGCCTCCAAGTGTTAGGCAAGAGAAATGGGCAGTATGTTCTGAACACATCTGCTCCCTGCAAAGTCAAGAGATCAAGCAAACAAACTGAAAATGAACTGCTTCCAAAAATATGAAGGATCCACTTACATTCTGGTAATCTTCGTAACAAGATGGATGGTAGATCTGAAAGAAAATGTTAGGCATTTAAATATGTAAAAAAAGAAGACAGCAGGATCACTGATAATTAACTTTGTTAATTATTAAGTATCTATTACTCATCACATAATTCATCTAGAGAAATTATGCTCTGAACAGGCTGAGTATGAGGCTGCTCAGAGCATATATCTGAGATTTTGTGATGCTTGTTTAGAAAATGTTATCATAGAGAAGACTGGTAAGTGCTGGGAATTACAGAAGCCTGGTGAGTGCTGGGAATTACCTGTGCACAGCTGCATGCAGAAATAATTGAACTGATACCAACACCCATATAGAGAGACATCCGTTTTTCTTTGAGCACTGCAGTGTAAAGGAGGGTAGTGAGCCCATACCAATGACACCAGGATTTCAGGCACTTCCAAAGGCACAGATATTTATGTATGTGGAAGCCAGGAAAACTACAATAGAAATCCTTTGGGAGAAAAAGAGCACTTGCCACCTCTTCCTCCTGGGTTTTTTTTTCTGTAATTCTTCAGGGGTTTTACTGTAAATTAGTATCACATATAAATAAGATCAGATTACCTTTTCATCTACCCTGATAGCATTCTTCAGGTGCCACTCTTCCTCTTCCTCATCCCAATACTGTTCAAATTGTTCTTGGCAAATTTCACAGCTCTGAAAAGTTATTGGAACAACAGATAAATTATGTTATTGCAATTTGCTGATCACATGAAACTCAAGAATCCAGTACGAGTCAAATAAGGTTCTTTTAAATTAAGTATATTAAGCCTAGAACATGATCTTTCCTCCACACTTTAAAAATCATTTTAATAATTAGTAAACCTTAATTAAAAATTGAGTATGGCTTGCAGACAGAAAAAGGATCACCCTCTGGCTCTCAATACTCTGTCATTTGAGAAAGGTAAGCTTTATCCCTTTAACTAGTAAGTCTGCAAAGCATTTTGTAACTGTGTAATCCCCTCTTACTGTCATGTAAGACAATCCATTACCGCAATTTAACTAGTTTTATTTATGGCATGATCTTAATTCTTCTCCCTTAACCTGTAATTTCAACTTTTAGATGGAGTACTAACATTTTTAGTGCTTTTGTGAAAAATTACCAACCCAGAGAACAATGCACAAAAAGTGCTTTTTCCAAAAAAAAAAAATAAAGCCTTTCTGGTTTCATGGCTAGTTTCTTAGAGACTTAGCTTGTAAAACTGAATTGTAACTGTAACAACACTTTTACTTCATTATTACACCAATTCACCTACCAAAATACAGCTCTACTGATTACTTTCAAATTGTGGTATTTCTTTCTCCTAACACCTATCTGCTACCAAAACAGAAACTTTTGTGTTTGAAAGTACCAAAAACCAAGTGAACCCTGTAGTTATTTGAACAACAAACGACCATCAAAGGACAAATCGCTGACTCTATTTACGTAAACACTCAGGAAATTAACACATTGTGTCTGTTTCAATTTTGCTAAAACCACAGAATGCCAATGGGTGTAACATTTTTTTTAACTACAGGTGGTTTAAAATACTCCTGTATAAGTAGTATACCTATACAGTATACTGGAAAGCAAGCATTACATACACAAATACACAGACTATGGAGGGGCTGCAAGTACAGTATTCCAGTCTACATTAAGTAGCAAGGATACAGCACAAGCCTTTGAAAGACTAGATTCTTGCTATCTAGGCTGATAACTAGGTTCTTGTTATCTGGCAAGCTGAAACTTACCTCGACCGCTCCAGCTGGCCCCGCTGGGACACTCTGAAACTCCTTCTCTTTCGCAGCTTCCTGTGTCTTCAACACCACCTCTTCATGAGCTTTTTCGAAGAACTGGCTTTTAGCACGCTCCTCTAGATCTGCTATTTCTTCAAATTCAATCCAGTCCTAAGGAAAGTTTTCATTCTCACTCAGACATCTCAAAGTATTGTATTTAATAAATCTTACTTTGTTAAAACTGAAATATTTCCCACATGCAACATTAGCACAGTGTACTCTCTCACAATGCTACGCTTAAACTCTTTTTCCAAAAAAATCACTATCCTTCAAATTCCATTCCCAGTGGAATGAAAACAGTACAATAAGTAGCTTTAAACTGTTTACTGTTCACCACACAATTGCCTTTTGTATTCTGACAGGCATTTGCGGACTACTTGAACTAACTAAGACATCACTGTTTGTCACAGCCAACTCCTGTGATGATGCAAATTTCAGCTGCAATCCTACAGCACATGCAGGAGCAAAACCCAGAATCCAGCCTGTAATTTACCCACACAAATACTGCATTACTTACTGTTAAACTGTAGTACCATCTCCTGTGTGTAATTTTTCTGCTGACATCTTTTTCTGTCCGGTTCTGGCGATAATGCCAATCTAAATGATCTGCATAAACGTCTGTCTGTGAAGTAGTGAATCTCATTCCACAGGAGTAACACTGAATTCCAGTGTACAGTCGATTTATAACACTATCATAACGCCTACAAAAAGAGATTAAAAAAAATAAACTTAACACTTCTTTAAAAAGAGACAGTAAGAGGTTTCTCAGTAAATTGCTTCATTTGCCTACAACAGTAGGGGAAAAGCATGAATCTGCTCCAAGTTAAAAGTACACATTATGACTACATTTCATCCTGGTTTTCACATCACAATCAACTTAAACATTCAAAAAACAATGGGCTCTTATTAACAATTCATGAGAAACATGTTATTGTTGTGTCTCATTCCTACTAGCTTTTCTCACCTAAAAATGCAGATAGCAATGCCTTCATTTGGCCCAGCTTTACAAGCTACCACCAAAGTGGTAAAATTAAAATCCTAGAATGGTTTGGGTTGGAATGAGTCTTAAAAGCCCATCCAGTTCCAACCCCCTCTGCCATGGGCAGGGACACCTTCCACCAGGTTGTGCAGGGCCCCATCCAATCCGGCCTTGAACGCTCCCATGGGTGAGGCATCCACAGCTTCTCTGGGCAACCTATTCTAGTGCTTCATCACCCTCTCAGTAAATACTTTCTTCCTACTATCTACAGTAAATCTGTTCTTCAGCATAGGCCATTTGCCCTTGTCCTGTCACTACATGGCCTTGTGAAAAGCCCCTCTCCAGTTTTTTTTGTAGTCCCTTTTAGGTACTGGAAGACTACTGTAAGGCCTCCCTGAAGCCCTCTCCTCTCCAGAATGAACCACCCCAACTCTCAGCCTGACTCCACAGCAGAAGTGCTCCAGCCCTCTCATCATCTTTATGGCCTCCTCTGCACTCACTCCGAACAGGCCCCCATCCTCCTTGTGCTGGGGCCCAGAGCAGCACTGCAGGCGGGGTGTCCCCAGAGCAGAGAGGGAGAATCACCTCCCTCGACCTCCTTGCCACACAGCAGCCCAGGTCTGGGCTTCACTGCCTATCAAAACCCTAGTGCTCAAGTAACAATGTGCACCTTTGTGTAAAGCTACGTTTTCCCATGTTAACTTTCCGTCTTTTGCCTTTCTCAGCTTCAACAACACTGACATCAAACAATGCAGCTTTAAGCTCCTCTGAATCACACAGTGACAGGTAATTTTAAAAGCTGTCAACTGTCTTGGATGAACTATCCAGCTACTGCCACGTTGTTATTCCTACTGTAAGCCCATTCTAGTATACGCACTGTCTAAGTTCTTCAACTATGAAGTTAGTGAGGTCTGGAACATTTTGATCTTCATTCTGATCATCATCTTCTTCTTCAGCAGTGGGCTGGGCCGATGTTTCGTTTGCTTCTAGAAACCATGAACAGATAATTTTATCAAAATTTGAGTACATCCATCATCAGAAATAAATTATGTGCTCCTAGAAGTTTTTTTTTCAAACATTAACACAATCTGACTGTGGTCAAACACAAGTGTGTAACAGCTAAATCAGTCATCTTCTGACACCATTAAAAAAAAGCATGAAAGAAAATAAGCCAGAATTTCAATTGAGGAAAACAGTATTTCACCTTGGTGTTTGGCATTAAAATTCATTCTTCACAGATAGAGAAATATTTCAGAAGATGAAAAGACCCTGATTATAATCAAGAACAAGTTACGAAAGTACAGCACCAAAGACAAAATTGACTGCTCCGGATAGCTGAAGTGTACATTAAACAAGATACTAGAAATTTACTTAATTATATGCACTCCCAAATTAAATTCCTTCCTCAAAACAGAGTTCAGTTTAAAAAAAACACACAGGAATTCACAGAAGTTTGTATACTCAAGTTTTACACTTGAGCTGTGGATAAACTAGATAGCTAGAACATAAAAAATTTACATACGTGCTGAAGTGGAATCAGTTTTAGACAATTTGAGGATCCCTGTTTTCAGCAGTTTAGCAAACAATTCATTCACATCAACCTGTCCAAGGTGGTTATCAGGATATGAATGGGAAAGGGCTCCTAGGGAAGAACACAGACGTTGAAGGTCACAAAAGGTTAGCATCAGAAATCAACCTCCCTTTTATCTGTGCATATCACAACACAATTTTCCTGTTGCCTCCCATTTCTTTCATTTTTTGTTACAAATTATTTACCAAATCTCTGCTTTATCTAGTATTTGGCTAATTTTTTCCCTTGCAACGGGGAATCTTTGTAACAAGTTTTTCTCTTCCTTCATAATGTATTCTGAAGTGCTACCTAAGCTGGCTGCCCTTAGACAGATCTCTACTGGATGGTGGTTCCTGAAATGCAGTATTGTCTTGGATCCATACTTAGATACTTCACCACACTCAATCTACTTCATTGTCCAGAATCTACTTCATCACCTAGTTTAACCTTTTATTATGTGTTTGAAGTTTTTCACTACTAACCCACTCATACACTGGAAATGTTTGCACACTCCAGCACAGCAGTCTAGACCTACAGACTGATGCCTTCCAGAAAAACAAATAGATCAAAACTTTTTGTTGTTGTTTTTTTTCAGCACACCTTCATACCCAAACCATATGGTCAGTGATAACTAACAAAAGCCTGCAGTGTTTGAGAAAAGCTCCTTCAGAGATGAAGGTTCTACAGACACTACACACCTACAGCCACCTCACTGAGAAGGCATTCCTTAATCCACACAGACATGGTAAATCAGGACATTAAAAAAAAGGTAATTTTTGTGGCCACCTCCGAACGAACAATCCAAAAGAAATAAAAGGAATTCTATTGTTACATACCTGCAGGGTTCTGGACGAAACTTCCAGGATTTGGCAAATACTGCTGACCTTGGCCATAAGGTCCTGGTTGAGCAGACATGAGAGAAACCTGTGAAAGTAAACGTTTAAGTATTCTTTGTATAATAATGTGATTATAAACTTACTTTTCACATTTTATTATTAACTTCTACATGTTTCTCAATAGTTTCACATATACTGAACTCCTTCCAGGAATGAACCATGTCAGTTTGGTATTTTATGGACCACAAATAACTATATGATCTTTCCCTATTTTCATTTTCCACTAGGAAAATTCAGAACACATCCTTGTTTTGCCTAATATTAAAAAAGCAAACAAACAAAACTCCACCACAACACCTTCAACACCTTTCCTTCTGCTTAACCATCACATTTTCCAAACACAGTACTTCCTTTTAAATTGCTCATGTTCACCAAAACAGAGCTCAAGAAATTCAAGGGGCCCGTACATGTTATTAATAAATGCCAAAATTAATTGTTATCAACAACTGAACCAGCATTCATTACAGACATAGATCTTGAAATCAAGACTTTTCAGCACATCAGCTACAGTAAGCTGTAGGTAGAAAAACAGTCTTTATAACACACTTGTAATAAAAATGTTTGGGTTATTTTTTTCCTAACTGTCTGTTTTCTGGATTTACATACTCTTAAAGATTTTATCCCATTAGAGGTCTGCAGTACACATTA
The DNA here is from genome assembly GCA_013400215.1 of Cisticola juncidis. Taxonomy (NCBI): domain Eukaryota; kingdom Metazoa; phylum Chordata; class Aves; order Passeriformes; family Cisticolidae; genus Cisticola; species Cisticola juncidis. The sequence goes on along the minus strand of VXBR01007648.1, from coordinate 1,828,695 downwards.
CCTGTTTTTGTACAATCAGTTAACTCTTCACATTCACTCTTTATCCCCCCCCTCATAATGAAAAATGCTTTTCAAAATCTCTAAATCTACTACAAGATTACATCAGTTTCACCACTGTGAAGTATCATTTCCTCATTTTGAAGACAGCATTTTCAAGAGACAACAGCAAAGACAACTGAACTGACAAAGCAAGATGGTGCCTAGAGAATTTTAAAAGACAACAGTGCAGTTGAGTGAGAATGTTCAACTACAGCCCTATCTTCCTCAAATCCCCCAAGTCAGGGATATCGCTGTAAAACAGCTGCAAAAAGAGAACTATCATTTTGGTCCAGTCTAACTTTACATCCCTTATAAAAATTAATCATGTATATCTCACTTACATTATCTTTCATGCCTGATAGAGAATTCACTTTTGTTGAAATTTAAAACACCAAAGGCTTCCAATTACCTGGTTGTGTTCTAATGTTGAAAATAATGATTTCAAAGAGATACTCTGAACTATGAAGTGATTGCAAAGATCCACTATTTTATCTAATACTTAAAAAAGGATTCTTGAAACACAGCAATACATGTCCTTTTAAAATTATCTAGTGACTATTTTAGTTTAAAACCGACTCTCAGCCTGCCAACTCTACAGAAAAATATTCCATTTTTCCAGGGAGAAATCCTGGTAATTCTCCAACAAAAACATTTCTGCAAGTGAAGTATTTGATGCAGTCAGCTCTTACCTGATTACTTCCCATTGGCATATTACTGAAATTTCCATACTGAGGACCCTGGAGACCTTTTTCTTCGAAGTAATGTCCAGCTGCTCTCAGTGGGAAGCTCTGTGCTCCTGGGCCAGCTGGCCCATTGAAATTTGGTCCGGGCGAACCATCAAATATATCAGGTCTCTGGAACTGCATTCCATGAGCTGGTCCATTGTAGCCCTGGCCAGGATGATCAACGAACGGACCCCCTTGTCCATATGGTGACATTTCTAGTCTTGAGGCAGGATGGTTAGCTACATTTTCAAAACGTGCACCCTGAAGGCCAAGGGGCAAGTCAAACCTAGAGGATGGCTGGTGAGGTCCATCAAATCTTTGAGGTATGGCTGTTTCAAATCTTGCTTGTCCCTGTTGGCCAGGTGCCAACCTTGGACCAGGCTGTCCATGAATTCCATCAAATCTTTGCAGGAGAGACAGCTGTCCAGGCTGACCATCAAATCCAGCTCCGTGACAGCCATCAAATCTCGGACCAGCCCGACCGAGAGGACCATCAAATCTAAGTCCACCGGCTCCCTGGTGGACTGGTCCATCAATCAACCTGGGACCTAGACCTGGCTGACCACGTGGTCCTTCCAATCTCCCACCACCCGATGGTCCATGTGGCCCCTCAAACCTGAGTCCACCACTTGATGGTCCATGTGGTCCCATGGGCTGACCATGCGGCCCCTCAAATCTGAGGCCACCTCCAAGTTGTCCATGGGGCCCCATTGGCTGTAGATGTGGCCCCTCAAACCTGAGGCCACCCCCTGGTTGACCATGAGGCCCCAAGGGCTGACCATGGGGTCCCTCAAACCTGAGACCACCCCCTGGTTGACCCCGAGGCCCCATAGGTTGACCATGAGGCCCCTCAAACCTGAGACCAACTCCAGGTCCTTCAAATCTAGGACCACCTACAGGCTGCCCCGCAGGCCCCTCAAACCGCAAAGGCCCCAGAGGTCCCTCAAACCGCAGCGGGCCTCCTCCACCAACCTGGCCCGGAGGTCCTTCAAATCTCAGGGCCCCTGCCAGCTGCCCTGGTGGCCCATCAAATCTTAGGGCTCCAGCTCCCCCTGCTCCCGCCAGAGGTCCATCAAACTGAGATGCACCTGTCCCCACCAAAGGCCCCTCAAATCTCAGTGCAGCCTGTCCAGCTGGCCCATCAATTCTGGAACTCGAACCAGCAGCAGGACCATCAACAAAAGGACTTCCTTGTCCATCTACTCCAACCCTTGCAGCAGTTGGTCTAGGTGAGCCATCAAACAGAGGTCTGTCTTCCATCAGTGCAGTTATCCTCTGCTTTGCTTCAATACCTCCAAATCTTGATCCTGGACTTTCTGGAAATGGTGCTTTCTCTGGATCTTCATACCGAGCTCTTTTGAAGCGTTCAGCGAATGGTGACCTTGGTTCTTCTCGAACACCTAAAAAAACCAGAAAAAAAATCACATAACCACTCGCTAATATATTGTCAGTTACTTAACAGATATAAAATAAAGTAAAATCACATACCAGCCTGCCCAAGAAGCTGTCTTTCCTCACGATTATCAAACCTACAGAGTGCATCTCCATCTATTTTCTGGAACTCCGCTGTACTTTTCCCCTGTTGTCTGAGAGCATCTCTAAATTCATCCGATTCTCCCCAGCTGTCATAAGGATCGGAACCTCTTGCTCCTTTAGCAGCACGCTGTTCTTCAAGTCTTCGTCGACTCTCAAGCGGTGACAGGTTTTCAGCAAAAGGTCTTGTAGTGCCACTTACAGGAGAGTGTCTCCTTGATCTTTCTGCAAATGGTTCTTTTCTGTCAAACTGTACCCCCCGCTTGGCTTTTGCCTGCTCACATTCTATTCCAGAAAGCAGTGCATCAGGTATATGATAATCCAAAATATCATCAGGGTCCAACAGATCAAGCCTTGACAATGAATGCTGAACTTGTGTCCTTTTTAGTTTAGCTTTATGTTCATAATATGTTAATTCTGCATCTGATAGAAGAGGTTTCTTTTTCAAACCACATTTTTCCTCTGTAGGGCTATCCCAGACGTTACATCTGTGCTTTCCTTCCTGATACTGGAACAGCTGCCGGATCTGATGAGCTACCATGAGAAACTCATCCTGTGTTATTTCACCAGATGTTAAGCTATCATTAGCCTGTAACATAAAGTTTTAATTTAGACTTTCAAAAAGGGAAGAAAAAAGCCCATACCTGGGACATTTCTATGAAGACTGATTTATTAGTATTACCTTCTTAAGTAATTCTCTTTTACTTGCAGATGTCAATTCTTTGGGAATCTGTAAATTGGCATCCACACTTAACCGATGCTGCTGCTTTGGTGCTCGGGGTGATAGAATTCCTTTACCAGCAGGCCAGTTTTCCCGATGTCTTTGGTGAGGGGATTTCACAAGTGCTTGGTGTTCCTCATTCTGCTGTGAGCTGAAAACAAGAATATATTTTAAATGTAGACTATTTTGTTATTCAGGACGTAACAGTTCCTATTAGAACTGATCATGGCAAAACATCACTATCGCCTTAGCATCTAAGTATGCATCATCTCTGTTTTTCGCTAGAAGAAAAAAGTTAAACCCATCAGTTTTAACAATCCAAACACTGCCTCTTAAAGTCAGCTACACTAAAGCCAACAGAAGAACTTCCACTGCCTTCACACAGAAGTTGTTCAAAAGACAGTAACTTACTTTTTACTTTCTTCCCAACCAGATTTCCACCTCTTGCCTGATTTGGATCCCTGCCAGTTTTCTGCATTCTCCTTTGGATCTGGAGAAGCTTTTGCAGAATGCTGGGTGGCTGTCTCTTGGGGTCTTTCTTCTTGGGCTTTTTTCAATCTCCTTGGATCACGCACCTCTTGTTTAACATTCCTCTTATTAGAATTTCTCTCATCTCTTGCTGCTTGTGTGCCTTCTTCAGCATGAGACTGCTTAGGGCCTATCTGACGTATCTTTCCAATTTTAGGAGTTGATGAAGTAGGAGATAAACTCCGAAGTCTTCTTTTAGGTGATCTCCTCTCTCGTCTTTTTGGAGAATGTGTAGATGGTGATCTTGCCTTAGGAGAGCGTGATCGTGACCGTTTTCTACTACTTGATCGGCCTTGTTTTCCGCCCTGTTTTTCTGACTCCTCTGTAGTTGTGTCTTGTTTCTGAACAGCACCGTTAATCACTTTATTTCTGCTCCCCACTGGTCTATGTTCACTAGTCTTATGATCCTCTTTTTCCTTCTTCTCTGTACTTCTCCTCTTTTCTTTGACCTCCTCTTCTTTTCCCTCTGACTTATCTTGAAGATGTCTTTTCAATCTTGGATCCCGCTTACTGATGTCAGAAACCTTAGTGCTTTCACACTCCTGGCTTTTACTATCTTTAGTATCAGGCAGCTTATTTTTCAAAGGCGATGGCGATTTAGATTTTGCTTTAGACTGTTCAAGTTCTTTCTTCTGTGTTTTTTCACTTGCTTTTGATTTTTCTGACTTCACTGAGTTCTGTTTGTCAGCCTGTGCTGTTTTGCTTCCCTTGGCCTCAGACTGACTGGTCACACTGGGTGAAAACTCCTTCCTGTGAGACTGATCTTTAGTGTGAGAAGAATGTTGACCCATCCTATTAAGCCGAGGATCCCTGTTCACTATTTTGATATCATGAAGAGGAGGACTTGGGGATGGCTTGTTTTTTTCACATTGCACAGCAGTCTGATGAGGTGGTTTAACTGTCATATGAGGTGTGGGAGACATGTGTTGCTTGGAAGGTGCTGGAACTGCAGCTATACTAGATGACCCCTGCTGAACACTGAGAGATACAGCCTGAAATTGGAAAAAATTCACCATTAATCTGTATGCCACAACTCCTACCCAGAGGAGTATTCTGCCTCAAAACCAAAACAGTAACAGCCACATCTTGAGTGTTATGAGCTTCAGCCATTTAACTGAAATTGACCCACTAATTGCTAATTATAAGCACTAAAATAATGCAGTACCCTTACAAATCAAATACAAATACAAAGCAAGACCAGCATATAAAGTAAACACTGCAAAATATGTAACTGGTGTGTGTTCAAATTATAGTGCTAGCTTTCCTATATATTCTACATGCTCTTGGCAACTCAGCTGCCAAGTATCCTATTTTCACACTTCAGTTCAAAGATGCTTAATTTTGTATTGTCAACTGCTAACACAGCAAGACTTGCAACTACTGGCGACCAAGAAACTGACTTTGTTTACAAACAATCAAGCTGCCTTGTTCCTTAGGACTAAACATATTTGACATAGCCCAGCTCACTATCAGCTGCAAGAGGTGAAAGATGAAGATCAGAGTCAGGTACCATTCTGATGAAAAATTAAAACCTAACCAAAAGAATTTCAATTTTTTTTTACATTTAAGTGTAATACTTAAGGGTTCAATATAACAAAAACTGTTCACGAACCCCAGATCACCTTGCATTGCTCTAGTAGTCCTAAAATAGCTACACTTGCCTAACATGGGGAAAAAACAATGTATTGTACTCCCCAATACAGCCAAGTATTCTCCAAAAGAGACCTCCACTATGAAAGTTTTATTAACTATCCTACTCACCAACTGTGCTTTAGTCTGTTCCAGCTCCAGCTCTAGTTTTTTTTGCTGAAGTTCTAACAACTGCTTTTGCTTTGCAAGCAATTGCTGCCTTATCAGTTGCTCCTGTGTCAAATTCTTTTGTATTTCAGGAACAGCTGGAGGAGTAGAGGCACCAGAAGGGACAGCAGAGGTAGGTGCATTAGATTCCTCTGGCTAAAAACAAAATAAAAAAAAGTTACATTTAAAATCCTAAAGAAATCAATTCAAAACATCTCCTTTCAGTGTTATCATGATCCAGTAGCGGGACTTGTTTGCACAGCAGTTATGAACGGCAATTCTTTTGCCCAACTATGATTTGCCTGCTTTGACAGGTGTAGAGAGTTTAGTATTAATTCCTTAATGTTTCAAAACCTAGAATACAATTTGTAAATAAAAACCCCAAGTCCTTCAAATATTCTGAATTTGTAGATTTCTCTTACCTGTTTACAAAGGTCAGATACTTCATTCTTACTATTCTAAATTGTCAAAAAGCAGCATACAAACAAATGAAAACTACACATATTACCATCTGTTCTTACAGAAGGCAGAAAAACTTACCGATTTATTTAAAAACTTAGGATTCACATGGATGCTAGAAGTATTCACATTTGGGGGCAGAGGTTTAATTGGCCAGGCAGGATCTAATGAGTTGACTCTGACATCAAGTGCATATAGTTTCTTCAAAGGAAAAATATCATCCCATGTGGAGCGCAATTTAAATAAACTTTTCCTAGTATTTTCATCCACCTAAAACAATAAAACAATTCTATGGCTTGTTAAGTTAATATAGAACAATTTCTTAAACTTTTCTGTAGAACTTAAGATTTCATTCATTTCCTGTTTCTATCCTGACATTTCAACATACTGAACTTGCTACACAAAATTTTTAAGCAGTGCAGACCACACATCTTTATCAACGGGATCAGTAACAGAAGCTCAAACGTGGAATTGTTGTTTCAAGGCCATTTGAAGATTTTATTGTGTATTACCATGCTCTGAGAATTTTCTTTCAACTTTTCCATTAGCAAAATTCTCATTTTACTGGCCCAACTTCTGTGGAAAAAAATACAGTAACAAAAGTATTGAAAGGCAACAGCCTCTGAGACAATACATTATTCAAGTGTTTGTGCTGGAATATGACAATGACAAACAAATCAAGAAAAAACAAACTCTGAATGAAAAAAAAGGTGTTTTGCTCAGTTTTAGTCACTGAAGGATTTTTTTCCCAACAAATGCAATGAAACAAGTATAAGCTAAAATGAAGTCACTTATTATTTCGTTTCAGCTGCAGAATCAGACCCATCCACGTATGAGTCACAGATCAAATTGTACTTGTAGGACCAGAGGCCCATTTTATCTCTTTACAATTGGATTATCTCATGGCAGCTAAACTGAAAATTTAAATGAAGAAAAATTTAGTTCATCTCATAACTTCAGTGGCTCAATTAAACAACAACAAAAAACATTAGAGGACAAAATACATGCAGCTGGTTTAATTTCAACATTCCAATTCAATCCTTAAGTATTGCCCATGTACATGATTTTTGCTGCCATTTTCAGATGTCACATCTAGACAGAATATTCTGGAAAGTTTAGAGGTTTTTTTCTGAGTAAGAGCAGGAGCTTCAATAGAAGTAATTTATACTTAGTAATTGGGATGATGCCTCTATAAAATTTTCCATGAGAGGCTTCACTGATGTTCACTGCAAAAATGTGCAGGAATGACTGTGCAAACAGTTTTGACTTCAAGTGTCTAAAGATACCTTAGTGACCATTTACTGGTAAAACCAAATCTGTAACAATGTCTTAGCTGGAATTCTACTCACATCTTTTAACGTGACTAACTAAGCTATTAGAAATTACTCTCACTTTGCAAATCTGTTAGTTCTAGTTAGCTTAGTAGCAAGTTAACATATAAACCTCTGAAGATTAGTTATTATCCTGAGCTACATTCAGCTGCAACCTTAAACACAACTCAGTAGAAGAGCATTCACAATTTAACACCAAAAACCCAATTAAATCTATCTCTAGCCGCTCTACACACAGGAGTTTACAGTCACAGTAACACCTTACTTCATCATGCACTTTACATCTGAAAACCATCTAGACAGTGTACTGGAATTCCAGATCCTAGCTGATATATAATGATAAATATGCAAAAGCTTCATTCATTCTTATGATGCGCCACTTTCTTTTAACATACAGGAAACCACAGAAATTAACCCTTCTTTTCTGATCCAATTTAAACCCACTCAAGTCCTGGACTCTGATATGCTTTTCTCACTGACAAGTACACACAACTATTTCACCGGGCTTCAAGATTAAGAGTCAGAATTAAAAGATATGGCAGCAGCTTTCAATGTTGAATGAAATTAAAACATTATTTATCATACAGTCACCTTTTAAGGTCCTTCCCCCACACAGTCGCTGCATTTTTTTCAGCTAACAGACCATCAAGAGAGAACCAGGTTTTAGTGCTACTCACTCTTGAGTTTAAGCATTCATTTTGAACAATGTGAATTATATAAATCACATAAATCTAACTACAGGAGAGAGAGGTTTTGAGAAATCCACAGGAAACTGATTCTCAGTCTATTCTTGGCTACTAACTGTCTTAAAAATAAACCAATGATTCATAATTACTTGGTCTATACATTACACAAAGTCCATCCAGCTAAGCCATCAATAATCAAAATACTCTTAGTGAAATCTTGCCTGCACAGGAAAGCTAATGATGTTTACACATCAAATTAAGTAATACTTGGTATCTTTCCGCTAACTTACATGCTCAATAGCACAAGGAATAATCTTTGAGATTTATAAAAACCAACCAATTTGTATAGTTCACCACACAAGAAAACCCAAACCTGAAAGCACGTACTTATTTTACCAGGGACAAATTTTGCTTAGAATACAGTACTTTTCTGAAAGTGTATATACCTTTTCAAATACACAAATAAATGTTGCAACTAGGTTTTTAGTAAATGCAGTAAGATACTCTCTTCCCACATTCTTGACAATGGAATCCATTAGGTACATAACGGGCAGCTTCTCTGATGCAGGAGCCTGGAGTAATAAGAAGAAACTGAGAAGTTTAGTACAACAAAAACATACTTTAAACATTTCAAATAAAGGGATTACCAATCCCAGAAATACAGACCTCTCTTTTTGGTTGCCACTATAAATACCAAAGGATTTGGCTTGGGATTTTTGTCTATACAAAAACTTAGTCTGAAAAATGGACACTCAGTTCAAAGTATAATGTAGTGGGTCTATCACAAAAAAAAAAAAAAAAAAAAAAAAAAAAAAAAAAAAAAAAAAAAAAAAAAAAGGTAAAAATAGGAACAGCTTAGGTTAATTTGTTTGTGTATTAAAGCTTTGGAAAAAAGGGTGGGAAAAAAAGGAAAAAAGAAGCCCACGAGACAGTATTGCCACTAGGAATCCTTGAGGAAGTAACTCAGCAGGAAACCACCGTCAGCACTTCAAGGAACTTCTAAAAATCGTTTATGATTCAAACCTCCTGGATGGATTTTTCTGGATTTCACAGAACACAAATTAGACTTCTGGCAAACAGCCCAAGTCAGTGAACTTCTGTAGCTGTTAATTATATGTTGATTATCACAGTCTTTCATAAATTACACACAGAATAGGTTGTAATTATTTCACTGTAATCCAACTGGATATAGCAGAGAGTCCCATTCTCTCTTGGCACTTGCCGATGGTGATGATTCTGATTTCCAGAGTGCATGCAAAAACACAGTCAGAACAGAGTTCAAAAGCCAGTCAAAACTCAGTCATCTGGTCGACTGGGTAAATGCACAGACAAGTTCAGGAACTGCAACCACCATTTTCATAGTTGTCTTCTTCTGGACATAGCTTTGCTACAGGAGGCTTTTTTTTGTTGTTTGGTTTTGGTTGGGGTTTTTTAAAATCCATTTTCAAAACTCACACCAAGTGTGTAATGAAAGTGTGGTGACCCTGGACTGCTGCAGCAACTTCCAGTTTACAAAAAGCAGTACTGGACCAGTAAAAATTATCTCAATGCCTGCCGGTGGCTTTCACACAGCAGAAGGCACAGCAAAGTTTTAAAAAACATCAGCAAGTACACACACTTATTGAAGAGGACATGAAAGACAACACAAACAGTGTGTGTTGACCATGATCCCCTTGGAAGATAATCCACTTGCAATACTTAAAAGTTCCATTCACCATCTGGTTAAGCTCAGGATAAAAGCAGAATAACTTCACTCACTGCTCATTTTAAACAGAATAGGCTACTAGATTAATTCATGACACCTTACTTTGCACACCCCTTATCCAAACAAGTGTGTGAGGTGCTACTGCTTCACCATTTTAAATTCAATTCCCTCCCCTTTAAGGTGGCTCACAGAAGGGCACCCACTCACCATTATTTTTACATGGGCAGAGTGCTTCCTCATCCTTAAAAATGTAATTTACTATGACATGAAACTTATTATTGAAGAGGGCAGAACTTGTTAGTTGAGGGCGGGAAGGTAGGGGGGTTGTCACTGCCTTCAAACATATTGGAAAAAAGTAGAAACAGGCAAGTGAAGCATTTTGTACATAAAGACAAAAACCCCAGCTATGTTAGCTAAAATTAATTGCAGCACATTAGAAGCTCATCTCATACTGTGAAGTAATACTAAACTGTAAACAACCTAATGTGCAAATGTTAGAAAAAAGCATTGCATAAATCTCAGACATAAAAGACTGTGGATCTGCAGCTATTTAAAATGTCTGTGGAATACTGGCTTCTTCTTTGAAGCAGTCTGCACAATGGCACATTAAAAACACTCCAGTTCTGAGTGCCTTCCTTTATAACCAAATGACAGCGCACCATTTCTGACTTTTAGTCAGCTGTATTAGGGACACAAAGAGCTGCCCCAGAAGTACCTATGCCCAAGAGCTGCCCCCCAAGTTAAATTCTCCCATTTCACCAACACAGGAAAGTAGCTCACTACACTTGGCTAGGGTGGAAGTTTGAGATGCTGGGGAACCATTAGTAGCAAAAGCACTGAAAAAAGTTTAACTGTCACTTTCATCACGCATCAGACTGTTAACAGCAATCACACACGGAAACACCAGCACCTAGGTAAGGAAGTCGACTTCCAACTATGGGGCACAATTAGCAGCTCAGCAGCGTACCCTGCTTCAAATATAAGCTATTCAGGTGTCCCATTTTAAGAAACATGACTTAAATATGGTTGGAATATTTAAGTCTCCTCTTCTGAAAGTGTTTATTATGTCAAAGTATCTAGCACGTATTGCAATAACCACAGAAGGGAATCCCACACCAGAATGCACTTTGTTTTCAGGAGGTCTCTGCAAAACCCCCAAGCAAAAAAGATGCCCGCACGACACTAACCAAAAAGCAGGGAGGCGCCGCATAATCACCAGAACGCAGAACACTAACTCTGAGCTCATCAGCATAATATTAAGACTTCTTTATAAAACTCCCACTATTCCTTCAAATAACGTAGGAAAGCTATTGTTGGAAATGTGTGGCTCTTTTTTATTTGGTTCCTAAAAGATTTCAACTTTAAAATAGTATCTGGCAATTGAACCCCAAGACACAAACTTGTGAAAAATGTTAAAAAAAAAGCAACTTTGTACACAAAATAGGTCTTGGAAATAAATTCTGCACTATACAATGGTAAATAAAAAGACAAATACATATTTCACACTTTTTATTTACAAATTTTATATAACCAGACACACATCTCAGAACCATTTATTAAATTGTAAAGCAGACCACTCCAGTTTTACACTAAACAAACTGTCTCCAGGCAACACTTTTTAAAAGTGGCTTAGTAAAGGAGATCACTTCCCAGAAACAACTAAAAACTTGCCTTGAATAAACTACAGTCATAAACAGTAACTAGGCAAAACTAACCATTGATACAGGTTTTAAGACATCTTTAAAAAAAACCCCCAAACTTCAGGGCAGGTTCTGAATCACCCAGAAATGAGAAAAAAAACTGACAGCATTGTAATTCATCACAAATCATTTTATACACATCCACTGTCTTTTAGGAGATATAATGGTGAGAGCTATTAGATTATGAGGTCACCTCCCCAAGGAATGGCAAAACTCAGTCACCGGCAGCATTTAAAACTAGACTGGAAGAGGTCTGTGGCACACTAAAGACATCCTGCATTGACAGAAAGATAGATTAAATATCTTAAAAGATGTTTCCCACCCCCACCATTAGATAGTACAATTCTCACCATTATAAACCACGATTAAAGCCAAAGAAAAAGGCCTTTTAACACCTGAGATCAGAGGGAGCAAGGGAAACAACGGGGGAGGAGTGGCTTGCACAAATACGGGGGTGGGGGGATTGAAAGAAGAACCCTTTTCTTCTAAAATACTCGATAAAAAGGTGCTGCAAACCCCCATGCATGTACAGCGGCTGACTGATGTCAGCAACTGCCTGGGCTGGGCTCAGAGGGAGCCTCCTCTTTCCCTTTTTATATCATGTGTCTCTCAGACGCCATGTTAGGATCCTACAGGCTGCTGCAGTTTCTACAGTCAGGGAGAATTTCAGCTACCACATCCTCAACCAATGAACTACTCTAGCCAAAATAAATTAAATACTCACACAACACTAAGCTAGTCGGGGCACAGATCACCTGAAATCCAAACAGATTATCCCAAGCCCACAGAATTTTCTCTAACGAGGAAGAGCAAAACAACCCCCATCACCACCACACACACTCCTCTAACCGAAGGAGATGATCACCTTTCACCCACAAACTTTTTTACGATATAAGGGATCCCCTACGCCTCAATAATCTCTCACAGGGACCACATTGGGGAAATAGTTTTAACTTATACTTAAATGCCACTATACTTAGCCCTTCAGTCACGGACAATCTGCGTTCTGGAAACTTATATTCCTTTTAAACTACCTCCAGAAAAGAAAAACCCAACTCTCCACGAGACTTCCCCACTCAGATCTTCTCTAATGGTTGCACTATCCACCTACTGAAGAAATCACCTAAATCCAAGTGTTTAGTCACCAGATTTGGACACCGACTCCTGGCTGCTTGTCGGGGAAAACCCCGCTCCAAGGGCGAGGAAGTGCAGCTGCCCAGTCACTGCCGGGCCGCCATGNGAGCCTCTCCCCCTCTCTCGCCCCATTTCCCGGCCCTCGGGTCCTCTCAACGCCCGGCTCTCCTCTGTCCCCCTGAACCGCCTCCGCCGCTCGGCTCCCCC
>VXBR01007648.1:1788161-1815012 GCA_013400215.1 Cisticola juncidis | reverse complement strand
CGCTGCTTCAACCCCCCACAGCCCCCACACGGCCGCGGTGGGAGCGTCCGGTCCCGGGTGTGCTGGGTTTCACGTGCGGCGTGGGAAGCGACTCGGCCAGGAGCAGTGGCCATAAATAAAACCACAAGAAGTTTCACCTCAGCATGAGGAAAAGTTTTTTGTTTTTTTTTTTTTTGCGTTGAGTGCGTCAGGCTGCGCTGGGAGGTTTGTGGGATCTCGCTCTCTGGAGACATTGCCACCCGCCTCACGTGGATGCGTTCTTGTGTCACCTGCTCTGAAGGAGCCTGCCTTGGTGCGGGGTTGGAATAGGTGGTCTCCAGAGATCCCTTCCAACCCTGACACTCCCGTGATCCTGTGACTCGTTGGCCTGGGCGAGCACCCCTGCCCTCCCTGTTTCTCTGATGCCATCCTGCTAACCCGTCCCCCCTCACACCAGTGTTTCCACGTCTACACGGAGCCAGGAGCCGCAGGAGAGAGCTAGGAGTAGGGGGAGCGAGAGAAAAGGAACAAAACCTGCCTTTTCTTGGTCATGAGATTTGCCCAAAGGTATCTAGGAAGCGAAATTGCTTGCAAAGCATCTCCAGGTGTAGCCATTCCTTCCCCCCCACAGTTCATATTCCGTGGTAACTGGAGAACTGTTAGCGTTTGAAACCGGGCAAGAGGTGAATGCTTCATTAAAATACACTGCATAAAACAATAGGTGGAATTGTGTTTAAAGCGCAAGTTATATGTACATGCACACATACATATATATTCTGCAAGTCTAGTAAATACATAGTAAAAACATAAACCTGGCACCATAAACTTTTCTGACAAGAACTGCTGCTTGTTGTTCTATCTGGCTAAAATTTTAAGGGTTTATGTTCATGTTTGTATCCCCTTCATGAAAAACAGAGAAAGAGGGAACAGGAACTGCAAAAGCATCTTCTGTTTGCCTGTTGAATTGCATGTTCGTGCTTGTTCTTGTAAACCTCAAAACGCTGTACTTTGAACGCCCCATTTCGCCTTTACAGTGTGTCACCACAAGATAAGAAACTAAAACTGAAGTTTCCGTCCCTGGCTGACCAAAGCTGGGATCGCAAGACCTTTTCTCGGAGTAAATGTTAGCCAGCTGTTTGAAGACACACTGTCTCTGAAGAATATTAATTAGGTACCAGGAATCAAGCCATAATGTATACCCAGTTTATTTGGCAAAAACAGAACACACTGTTCTGCTGCTAGGGAAAAAAGGTGGGGGTGGGGAAATCTAGCTCCTCCTCCAAAGTCCGTATTTGTAAGTTAGAATGCTCGTTCCTATTAATTGCAGGAGCAAAACCAATAATAGAAACAAAACAGCCTTGATGAGCATACCATGTTGGCCAAAAGCACTGTCAAAACCAGATTTGCTGTTCACTAATCATGAAAGGACCGAGCCTGATGAGAGGTGGAGCAGTTTGCTGCCTCCAGGATGAAGTGTCTTCCTAAGACCAAGTACACCCAACGTGCCTGAGCAGATGTCATGTTTTAGTGTAATACTATTTTTTAATATGAAGTCTGCCTTTGCCAGTCTTCATGCAAAGCCAGTGGTACCTCACCAGGCTGGTAGTGAGAAGTTGATCCTGAGGCCCCGTGTGCCGATGAGTCATTGGAAAACTCCGTGATCTAAGAATTTCTGAGACGGCTCGTTAAGAGTGGGACAAGAACACACACTGAGTCTATCCTCAGGCTCTTTAATGCAAAATTGGTCATTATTACAGAATTGTTTATTATTTATTTATGCTTATTATTACAGGAATTGTGTTGTACCAGCAGTGTGCACAGAGTGTGGGTTTCTCTGTGCCTGCAAAAGCACACTTCATCCATGTGTTCTTGAACCTCCTATCAAAAGCATGGCTTTGCTGAATGCATCACCTAGAAATGCCTCTGGTGCAGATATATTCCACTGCTTCTTATCACAGTTGACATAGCTGTCAGATAAAGTTTGGATATTTGGGTCATTTGAGGGTTTTTTATAGATGCAGCTATAGATTTTGCTGGAATAAAACCCACTAAAAAGCCTCTAAACTAGACCCACATATAGCGCACGACTTGAGAATCACCAGCAGTTGCTGATTAAGGAAGTTTTGCTGGATAGCCGTGAAATTATAGTACTACGTAAGAAAACATATCAAGGTAAAACACCCTACAAGAATTTATTACATTCCAAAACATATAGTTGAGAATAGTCATGTGTTTATGTGTTTATGTTATGAGGTGGATTTTCTTAGGCAGTTTTATAAAATTCCTTTAAAATGTTTTATAGCTATGCAAGGATTAGGGGGGTGGGGGGGAAGGATCTCTAGGCATCCAGAAATGTTCTTGCTGCTTTTCATTCTGGAAAAGCAAGGAAAAGAAACCTATTTGAAAATGCATCCTTTTTGACACGTCTGGAAAAGGAAAAACACAAACCCCAGAGAAACAAACACAGTGTCGATTTTTAACTGTTGGTTTAATGAGATGCAAATTACCCCTGCGTGTATGAGCTGAAGTCCTTTGTTCTCCAGCCAAGATTCTCTTAAGGAAGCAGGCCGTGTTTCTCGGCGGGCCTCCCGAGGGTGAGGGTGCAAAGCTTTATGCTCTCCTCAAGCGTCCGAAGCAGCTCAGCCTCGCACTCTCCAGCAGCTGATTTCTGGAACAGCCTTGACTAGAAAATTTGTCGACGTAGCTGCAGTAGAAGACCTGGTAAACCCTCCTAGGGACAGGATCCAATTTAAATTGCTTTAATAACTATCTCTTGCTTACACCAGAATTGCAAAGGATGTTTTGCTGTTGAAACGACAACTTTGGGGTTTTGCCAGCAAAGCTGTATTGATTGGTGAGTGTTGTTACCTCCTGCTATTGCTAAACCACCAAAACTTTTAAATATAAACCAAGTCCCTGTCGTCTGCCAGCCAGATTACTCCTTGTCCAGGCTACATAGGTGTCAGGCAGCTTCCCTCACTTCTATTCACCTTTAGAGTTGTACGTTGGTGACCTCTGTCCAAATAACCACAAGCTTTTTATAATTGGATTATCTCCTGTTTAGGGCTAAGCATCTGGGTTGCCCTGAATGTGGAGAGCCTAGTTTTGTTCATAAGGTCAAAACGCGGGAAATGCTGGAATTGAAGATCTTGTGTGGAAGATCTTTGTGTGTGGAAGCACAAAAAAATTGCAGTTTACTTTTCCAAGGAGTACAGCTCAGTTGGAGATGCCTGATGAAGGAACCATCTACTAACATTACTTTCAAAATTCTGGGTATTGTAACTTTTCTGGTATGTTTTGGGTTTCATAGCCTCAGAAATTCTTAAGGCATGATAAATATATTTAGTAAAAGATCATTTGCTGGGTTGATAATTAGGAAAAATTCAAATACAGACATACTGAAAAAAATGTTTAGTATGTCTAGACAAATGTACCAACCTATATTGCCTTTCAAAGCTTTGCAAGATACTCCTGGCAGCTTGTGATCTCTGTAACATTTTCACTGTGATGGGTTCATCTGTACAAGAAGGCAGACAGACCTCAAACAGCAATGAGGGAAGATCAAAGACTAAGGATAGATAGGAAAGAAACTCTTGAATCTGCTTATTCCTGTCTTTGTCAATCTATACTAAATACCATGGCAGTGAAAAGATCTCTGAAATATTTTGCCCAGTATTCTCAAACTCGGTATTTGGTATGTGGACATAGCATCCAAAGATGTGACAGTAAGTCTTGTGAAGCACAACTTTATTTACACTGACTTTAACTATGTGGGCTACCACTAGAAGTCTGACCCCAGCACCATTTTTCCTTGTGCTCCTGGTGCTAAAGGCTCAATGCCTTCCCAGGAAGGTTTGTGTTATCTTTGGAAATCCCATGTTGTCACAGCTAGATTGTTACTTTAGTCGAGTTGACATGCCACCAGCTCACCTTCTGCAATGACATCTTGGTGGGTCTTGGGAGACTGGAGGACTCAAACCCCAGATATATTTTACTCTGGCACATCTGTGTCATCTTCAGCTACCCAGACAGATATTTATTACCATTCTGTGTTAGCTGGGTGACATTTTGCTAGGCAGGGTTCTGGGTTGCTACAGAAACTGTCTCTGCAGATCCATTCAATCAAGCAAGGCTCTAGTGACAAGACTCATGCTTTCAGCAAGAACATAAATAATTCACGTATCTGCTGGCCAGCTCTCCATGCCTTCCCTACAAACAGGCTGGCATCTCGAAGGAAAGCAGCTATGATTAGCTGGAACTAATATCTACAGTTAAAGACACGTTTACTAAAGTAGACTATATTTTGGAAACATTTTCCTTCAAGAGACTAATTTTTTTTTTTTTTGAGAAGGGCAGCTCCAGCAAGGCTCTGTCAAATGTTTTTCAGAAAGATAAGGGGAAAGACTCCTTGTTCAATTAAACCTGCTCCTATCACACGGCATCACACTCCCCCAGCTATCCCTCATGCAGTACAGCCGCCAAGGAGGCGGCTGACCTTGTCACTGATAGAGCACGCAGTCATGTAATGCCATGGAATTAACCTGGAAAGGATTCCCTGGTGTTTCAGATCCTCCTGGCTCTCTCAGCCCACAAGCAGCCATCAGCACAGATAGCACTGGGTACCCACAGCAGTGAGGGCCTCACAATGTTGAGGCTCTGTTTGCACAGGGCACTGCAAGTGTTCACTAAAGCTTGGCATTAGGTTGGAGAACTGAAATGCTGCTTCAACACACAAATTCAAGAGGATTCCCTCTGTACAAGTTATAAACCCTTGTCACTCCAATTTCTTCTGTCTCTGCTAACTATCTGTCCAGTATTTAATCCTTCCCCTTCTCAACCACAGTTCTGCTGTTCAGTTCTGAGGGTTAAACTCTCCCTTCTACAACATCCCCTTTTACAACTATTTTCAATGAAGGATAGATATCAAGGAGTATAGGATAAATGTCAATGAGTATTCAATAGATGCAGTCTAGAGCAGTATTGGTCTCATCCGTCTTTTGCAAGAAGAATTCACCCAAGAATTTTGTGAATAAATTCCATGTAGTTAAAGAGTATTTGAGTTGTTTTAGTGTTTAATGTGGCTGCAGCTCCATTCAAGTCATGGGCTAATTTTTGGGGTTTTTTCTGTGTTACACTGTGGTCTGATAAAAAGTCCTTTAACACTTAAGTGTGTGCTGGTTTTGGCAGGAGTAGAGTTGATTTTTCTCCCAGTGGCTGGTATGGGGCTGTGTTTTGGATTTGTGCTGGAAACACTGCTAATAACACAGGGTTGGTTTCGTTATCCCTTGGTGGCACTTACACAGAGCCGAGGACTTGTCTGCTCCTCACCCCACCCCACCAGCGAGGGGGCTGGGGGTGCACAGGGACAGGACAGTCAGGACAACTGACCCCAACTGACCCAAGGGATATTGCAGGCCATAAAGGGTCACGCTCAGCATATGGAGCTAGGAGAAAAAGGAAGGAAGTGGGGATGTTTGGAGTGATGACATTTGTCTTGCCAAGTCACCGTTACCTGTGATGGAGCCCTGCTGTCGTGGGGATGGCTGAACACCTGCCTGCCCATGGGAAGCGGGGAATGAATTCCTGGTTTTGCTTTGCTTGTGTGCACACCTTTTACTTCACCCATTAAACTCTCTGTATCCCACCCACAAGATTTCTCACTTCTATCCTTGTGATTCTCTCCCACATCCCACTGGGGCAGGAGCCATCTGGGGTCAAATCACAACAACCTCACGTGTCTTTAGAGGTCACCTGCATCTGCAGATGCCTGTAGGAGCCAGATCATTATGCTGGGGGCTGCCACATGAATTACAGCCCCTCCTGCCTCCCCTGGTCTTCTCATCACAGCTGTTTCTGGCTGTGGGATATTCTGGAGGGGGTTTTGAGGCTTCAGAAATGTTTGAAGTTGGTATGGGAGAGTGCATCTGATTTTCCTAAGTCCCTTTTTAGAAATATTCCTAGTATGCCAGTTCAGTGGAATAAGGAGACTGCAGAGCTATAGACTTCTGATTGTGGTTTCAACTCCAAACAGTGACAGCATATAGATCCATATGAGAGGAAAGACTTAATCCAGTCATATTCATGCAACTGATATTTCTGCCAGAAACAACAGTTGCAAAACATGGTAGGTGATGGAAGGTCTATTGTGATTCTTTTTACTTCACAGATCCTGTTGGGAAAACCAGCTGCTCACCAGCTCCTACTCAGCACGTGTGCCTGATTGTTCACACTGTAGTGTCAAACTTTGTGCTGGTCCCCATTGAGTTGCAGTCCTGAAAACGTTGCTCTGGTTGTCAAGTTTGGTTGTTTTTTTTTAATTGAATCTCATCCTTTATTATAACTGTGGTCTTCCCAGTTTTGCACTATCAGTAAACTTCAGACATGTATTTTTTATTCCCTCATCTGCACTGTTAGTGAAACATGGGAAACACTTGGATAGACCTCTACAGCCACCTTTCTGTGCTGCAGCTATATGAAACCAGATTTGTACTGGGCCTGTGTAGGTTTCAGTTAGTTTGTTTATGAACATGCACAATGACAAAAATCTCACCAAAGTCCACATATCTGATGATATCTACAACCTTTTTGCGTATTTATGAGTCTCGTGAGCCTACCATATAAAGAAATTTGATTGCAGTTTCTACTAGACATAATTTATGTCTGATGAATACATAGTAGCTGCCACTCCTCTCCGTGTCATTTTCCAGATGCTTACAAGTTACTCTTTATCTACTCCAAACTGAAGAAACTGAAGGTGGCTGGTCTTTAATTTGCTAGTTCCAAAGACCAAAGCCATCAGATCATACTTCTTATTGACGGTATTGAAGTTACACACCTTACAGTAACCCACTAGAAATGCTGGAATTGATTTATATAATGAATTTACAGCCTGCACCACTGCATGCTCACAGGGACTAAGGACTTGACTAACAGAGGAGCAGCTGATCTTTGCACTAACACTGTGAAAATCAATTGGGAATAAAAAAGACAGTGTAAACACCAAGCTCTGAAGAGGAAGAGCTATTCTCTTATGTCTTTATGGAAGGTGACCTGAGATGGATGCCTGCAGGTGCACATCACTCTGCTCTGACAGTGAATCACTGATAATAAATATTTTCTGAGAACAGTTACACAACCAGTTTTGCACCCCTTTAGAAGTTGTAGCTGCTTTGCTTATGGGACTGTTATGCGAGGCAAAAGCCCTGCTCAAGAGGGCATTTTCAATGCTTTTTTCCTCTCCAAGAATCTGTTTACCCATGCAAGGTTTGCTATTGGTTTGATAAGACTTTTTTTCAGATAAATCAATGTTGCTAATTACAATTGTCTTTGTTACCTATTATAAAAAAACCCAGAAATGTTGGTAAAGATTTTTAAGACATTTTTAAAAATGTATATTTGTGGGGGTTTTGTTTGGTTAGTGTTTTCTAATTAAAAGCAAAGCTCCTATTTCTCTTTTAACAAAAGAACCCCAGTCCATCAGAAAACGCTCACTTTGGCAATGAGGTGCAAAGTAGTTTTCCCAAAATCAATGGATAAGGTAGGTGGTGTCCTTTTTTTTAGATCTTTGTTTATATTAGAAGGAAGCACCTTCTAATTGAATTGAATTTTATACTGCTACCGGGGCATTTTTCTGCGAAGAACTGATTGTGATTCTAGACTAAAAATCTCCCATTTGCCTGAAGGCGTCCATTTTTGGGGTTCAGCTTACACTATTAGCTCAACGACAGCTTTGTGTAGTGAAAAATCTGTTTGTGTCTATTGTATTGCAGAAAGTTTCCAGCGTTTCTCTTGAGAAGAGCAAATCTGGTCTTGGGATTGGTGCTTTAACTCTTACTTAACACAGCTGTGTTCCAGCAACATTAACACCCACAGAACTTGGGTAGGAGACAGAACAGGCACCCTCCCCCTCTTTTCCCACTCCCATGCCGGATGGCTTGCAATGTTATGCATCTCCCTACTAACACATCTCTTTTCTCTCTAATTTTCAGCCTGGACAAGAAAACCCATCCATGGATCAGAAAACAAATTATTCTTGCAGTGCCCCCAAGCTCGTGTGTTCAATTAAATACAATTGTTGCTAGCTCAACTGAAGAAAAACTTCCTAGAACCTCTTCTCTCCTTCCCCCAGCCTGAACAGACCCTAAAAATATCAAACCACAGTGGGCTGGACTCCACTGTCGGGATAACCACATAGAGGGTTAGGGGGACTGCAGTACTATCAGCACATTATCTCTCATTCTCCAGAAAAGGCTCTTCCCTGATTCTTCAAACAGGATTTTCCTGTTACTGTGTGTGGGCTGGGAGGTTTAACTACATTCTGACTCTTCCTTTGCTGTGCGTGCAATTGTCTGCCAGAAATCTTTATGGAAACCTTTTTGCAAGGAGGCATAAACCTGCTTGGGAGGGTAGTCTCAGTGCTGAACAAATCCAATCCATCTAGGGGACAACAGTCATCATCACAGTACAGCCAAGCGAGCAACCTCCCCCCTCAACCCTTTACATGAAGGAACAGTTTTTCACTTAAGCCTATTTTGTATCTTGTAAGAAGATTAAAGAATTAAAGAGAAACCTGTTCAGTCCATTTAATATTAAGCATATGACACATATAGCTTCATCTTGAACGGGGTCAAAATAAACAGGACATAATGACTATACACATTTTATGCTGCTCTTGAGAACTTCTAAGCTGGAATACCCTGCCTGCATCCATCTCCAGAGGATCCCCAGAGCTTTGTAGTTGCATACAGATGCCACCAGCCACAGTTCTTGTAAAAGCACGCTGAGTGAGCACAGTATTCACTTCAGTACAGTGAAAAGGAAAGCTGCCTTGGCTGTGCTGCAAAGGTTTTGAGGAGGTGGAAAGTGGCTGGCAGTGGGTGGCATGGGGCTAAAGTCACAGCATTCTTGCAGACCCTACCTAAGGGATCCCACACAAGGTTCACAGGAATCAGCACTTCTTTCATCAAAGGTGTGAGTACACCCTGCTCATCAGTCACATCAGTGCAATGGTGGCACATGGGTGTGGGGACACGGAGAGGACAGAAATTATGGCCGTGAAAGAGAGGCCCCACAGCAGATCTGTGCCTGCCAGCCCATTCCCCAAGACTGCAAGACAAAGTCATGTGAGCATGATGACTTCTTGCCCTTCTGGCCATGCCTAAAGCCCTTGCCTGTCCCTCAGTAAATGCCAAACTAAGTGCAGCCATTTTGAGAACTCTGTAGACTCTACAGTAAAACAATTCACTGGCTGACCTGAATGGAATGATTACAGAAGTACTCACAATATACATCTTCATAACCATCATAAAAGTCCTGGGCTAATGCCCAACTGCTTTTACAATCTGTTTGCCCAAGCTGCTAGCAGGAAAAAAGCTCCAGCTACAGTTTATTTGCATGGTGTAGGAACATACAGCTGCCTAATGTTCCTGTTTATTTACAGTACTGGATTTGTTCAAAATGTACATACAGTAAATATTGTCAATCATAAACAATCCATAAGGAACTAACTGTTGTCTCTGTACTGGGAGCAGCTGGTATATTAGGATATACCATGAGAATCAGCATGTGTCAAGTGAGATACAATTGGGACAGGTTTCTGGCCTCACCACAGCCAGTTATTGCTTTGAGCTGGGTTTGTATGTGACAATACCATGTTTGGGTAGCTTAGCATATTTTTAAACATATGTAGACAAAGGTAAAAGTTATGTGTTTCTGTGTCTAATTAACCACTTCAGTGCTGGAAAACACAGTCTAGCCCCTTAATAAAACCAACCCACAATAATCCATATATGTATTTACCCCACATTTTATATGATTTAGGCTGCAGTTTCAGTTAAGTCAATAAATTTGCAGATTTGAATTATCCAGTTACCAAGTAAATACAGCAAATAAGCAGAATATATACATATTAATGAGCTAGTGATTTAAAGCAGAACTCATTAGCAAGCGGATACATTAGTAGGTTGCTCAAAAAAATCTGAAGATTTTCTCTGTCTCCATTTTCTTCCCGACAGCAGAAATTCTGGCTTCTCCTTTTGCCCTTTGCCCCTTGCTGCTTCCATCAAAAATAAATTTGTTTCACTCACACTATGTGAAACCCTGCAAAGTGTACACACCAGGTCATAAATAGGTAGAGGAGCTGCAAATATGCTTTGTTCAAGCTCTGCATCTGTTACAAAAGGGCCCCATGGTGCAAAGTGTGTAAAGGCACAAGCATTTAAAAGGGCAAAACTCAGACTCATTGATACAGGCCAACAGGGTAGCTCTGCTGAGGTGCTTTATGAGTCCCTCTCTTTTGCCTTGCCCCTTTATTGCTCTTTACCTCTGTACTCACCTTCTGTACTTGTGAATGATCAGAAGAACAACTTGATGCTTCCAGGCCAAAGTTTAACAATGGGTTTACATTCAAATCTTTATGTTCAGCAATCTGGTCTTGTCATGTCTTGCTTGTAAGCATGCAAATCTACTAAGTGCAAATACACTAAACAAGGGGCAGAGGAACAGCAATTAACTACTCTGGCAATTAATTATGGAATTCACATTATAATCCTGCAAGACACCTTAAAGCAGGCACCTCCTTGTTTTGGAGGTAATAAACATATATAATTGTATTAGCACTCTGGTGGAGTCAGCAGATCTTTGAGGCAGACCTACCTCCAGTTTTCTCTTGAAAGAGACAACCCAAAACACAAAGCTCTTAACTTCAGATATCAGATTTTGTTAAACGTAAAGGAATACTGTTAAAAAAAACCCCAACAACAACAACGGAGAACTCTTAAAATTAGGCAGAACAGAAACAGAAAAATTTTAAATTAACTCCCTGTTAGGTCTTTCTTCCAAACACTTCTCCTCTCTGTCCATCCGACACTTTAAGTGGTTCACTCAACTGCACCAAAGAAAAGGATCTTGTCCCCATTTCAGGGTTCCAACCACGCTGCAGCATCCAAGACCGAGGCAGCATCTTCCCTGGTGCCAAAACAACAGCCTGTGTATTTTGTTACACACCATGTTCCAGGGAACACAACACTGAACACGAAGAGAGCAGGTGTTCCACCTGCAAGCTGCAGGAGGCCCAATGCTGTGGCTGCTTTGCCCCGCAGCAGTCGGTTTAGATGCTCTCTGACTGCCTGCTTTGTCCTGTCTCAAAGCAGCTGTGTGTCCAGGCAGGTGTTCATTAGAGGTGAAGGCACTTGGCAATTTTGTGTGTTGACTTATGCAGGTAAATGAAGGCATGTTAGAGCATCCAGAGTTTACAAGCATGTTTATACTCTGTATAAACAACTGCATTGTCAGTATGGCAAGATAGGTATCTCGTGTGGTCACTTTGCTGGGGATGTAGAGCCTGTGTAATGGAAGGGATGTAGGCAGTCACTGTGGAGATGGGTGCAAGAGCCTGGTGATTTCACCCCAGAGCTGTATGCCCTCACAGACTGTGACTCCAGTGATGAGGTAAACACATCTCACGTCCCATGTATGCATGAATATCACAAAGCACATTTACCTAATTTACTTAAAATTTCAACAGACCGATGAAAAACAAAACAGTGATATATATCTTAGATAATTTAGGCTGTGTTTTCAGTCAAGTCAATAAATTAGCAGATCCAATTTATCCAGTCACCAAGATACCACAGCGGATAACCAGATCACATAATGAAAAAAGTAATTTTTTTAAGCTTATCTTGGAATGTAGTAAACGTCTAGTTTTCCTTTGACCAGAAAAACCCAGCTACTATTTAGCTAATATTTTAACACAGCTAACATATCACTGGAGCACCCTGTCATTACTCGGCATAGGTGTCTGTGGAATGTTAAGGGTATATTTTGGTCTTTGGCCAGTTAAATGATCCAAGCAGACAAGAACTGTACCCAAGCTCAGTTCAACAAGTGCAGTTATACAAATGCTTGCACACATCCTTAAGTCTCCCTGCTTTTTTATGTTAGCAGTTTCACATTGTTTTTCCCATCTCTATGCAGTTACAGAGTATTTTGAAGATTTAACATACAGACAAATGATGGTTGAATCATGTCCAACAGCAGTTTCCACATAGCATTGGCTTTGTCACTGAGAAGAACGTACCAGTGGCAGGGTTCTCCATTTTTAGCAACTGTCAGAGACACAGTTCACCCTCCTCCTCTCTGGCCATGGCTTAATGACACAATAAATCCAACGTTAGGCCCCTTGGCATTGGGCCAGATAAACCACAACCTGCTACCCAAGGGGCAGATCCAGCTTTCACTCATGCTGTCGGTTAAAATTTCTCTAAAATGTTGCTGATTTCTTACTGACACACTTAATGTGATTCCAACTACTGCTCTTGCTGTGCCATTGTCACTTCATGTCAGATTAGATATCAGCTACCAACTGTTAAAAAACTCATATGAACCCCATACCAGAGATACTTAATTCAATGGCAAGGTGGTCATGTGCCTACACTGAACTGGAACCAAACCCATATGCTAAGAGATCCATCACTACACACATCCAGTAAGAAAAATGATGGAAAGAGCCTCACACATGCACTGCACACACTAAAATTAAGACATGCTTTCACTGAGAAAAAATTAAAACATGAATGGTTCAAGCAGCCGTTTAATTTCTTAGGATCTCTTTCCTTAAAGTTACTTTGGGATTTTACCAAATTAGGTGTTCCTACAAAAGGATAGAGGGCAGTATGTAAGGGTCATGGTTGAGAAAACAGCCCTGGCTCCTGGCTCAAATTGCAAATGCAGGACCTCCATCACTATCAGTTTTGTTTCACAACAATAATTAAAATTTCTTCAGCACAATATGTCCTTACATTCCTGCTTTTCTTGTCAATCACTCTCTTGCTCTCAGCATTTTTAAAGCACTCCAGATTCTTACTGTGGAGGAACAGAAGTAATAAGAGCTCACAGTCCAGTTTGTTAGCTTTTGGCCTAAAAACCACAAGGCTGTTTGGCATTTTGTAAGAGGACATTCCACTCATAGCTAAACAGTTTTCTTGTACCAGTTGTCAAGGGATTTTAAAAAGCTTTGCATGTTCTTCTTTATGTGTGAGTGAATATTGAGGCTTGGGAAGACATGGTGTGCTGTTGGTTTTGGTTGTACTGTTTCAGGGAAGGGTGAGGAGAAGAATAGAGAGAGAAGTGGCATCATCTGTGTTTTAAGTTAGTTTTTGAACTCCTGGATACATGTGTTTAGCTACAGTTTTGAAAGACAGAACTGCTCTGGGCACTGCCTCACATTTTCCGCTGCTTAAAGTTTGATCTTTCAGTATTAAAAAATGGCAGTTTTCAACCTCCCAAGTTTTGCACTGTTGATTTCTCTCAGCAGATTGACATACCTGCCCCACGTCACCCAAGACCAGGCAGCAGATGATATTTTCCTGTACTGTTGTACCAATATGTACTTTCTCCCTTTGTCATAGAAGCTGTAGCCTGTCAGTAGAAAAAAAGACCTTGTAATAACTGCAAAGACTTTTAATCCTTACAGTCTCAGCTTGCTTTAATGCTTGCCTTAGCTCAATTCAATAGAATGACTGAAGTTGCATAAAACTGTGCAAGTTTGTTCTTTAGTAAATCTCTTTCCTTTAACTTCTCACAAGATGAAGCATCTCCATGGCACTGCTGCAAGGCAGAGACAAGGTAAGTGCAGGAAAGAGTAGAGCTTGTTTTGCTGATAGGAAACTGCTTTTTTGAAGGAATAGACCCTCCTCTGAGCATGCGTTCTCTTCAAACATGTCACAACTTCCCTGTTTCTAAAGTCCATCCTATCAATTCCTTCCTTGTTGATTTTGGCAGAAAGTTCAGACAAATGCATTAACTGGTGACAAATCTCTGCTCTAAGAAAGTAAAATCCCACTGGGAAAACCAAGAATAGCCATTAAAATGTTCCACAAGAAAATGCCTCATGTTGCATCTGTATTTAACTTGTCAAAGACTTTTCAAAATTCTGTGCCTTGATGAAGCAACTGTCAGTTGTCAATATCTAAAGGCACTGAATTTCAAACCTGGAAAACTGTTGGCTCTTTTACCCCACCGATGTAATTTGGCTTGTTCCACCTTCTTTCTTCCTTCTTTGTAGGATAACAGCTGCTGCTAGGAAGGCATGGTGGCTGTAAATCAGCATATACATTGAGTTCACACCAGGTCCAGCGATGGGCAGGACCAATAAGTGACTTACGATGCTGTCCCAGGGATGAACAGGAATGCCTCTCTGGCAGAAATGAATCAACAACATCGCTCTGCAATCTCCAACTGTTTGGCAGCACACCCAGCAGTCTGCACAGCCACTAGAAATGCAGCTCTTCAGCCAAGATGTTATGTCAAAGTTAAATTAAACTTCACCACTGTAAGTTAGGGCCATCCAACTTGCTCTACCTAAGCCTTTGCTATATTCCGTAGAGAAAGGATAAAACATTCAACATAATACCTCACAAAAGATTTTGTGTTATGTTTTCAGATGTCATATTGCTGAGATTTCAATGGCATTAGGGCCTCTCTCCAAAAGGCAGTGAAATATAATCTGGTGGAACATTACAGTATGTACTTTCCATCTGAATTCAGAACTTTGTGGACCCCTCGATTCATTATTCTGTGGGAGAACAGTTAGGTACATACAATAAATAAAAGTAATTAATCACCCAAATCAAGAATTCATTAATTTAAATGTAACTATACACACGTAATTTTTCAGTAAGTTATTATAATTCAAATCAGCAGTGATGTGGATCAAAATTTTCCCTAGGAAAGAGCAGTAATTCATTCAAAACTAGTGAAACTGGAGCGAGTTCAAGTGAAAATGGTTGTCCAGTATCATCAACCCAAAACCAGGGGACAGGTCGCAAACAACAAAGAGCTTGTACAGGGAAGGCTCAAGGGTTAGAGATGACTCAACATTTCACTGCATCATTGCAAACAGGAAGAGGCTATTTCATAAGTCATGGGTCATTTCCATAACTTGAAACCCATCTGTGTACAAACAGGTCATTACAGCAAGGAATCACACACAGGATTTTCCATCTTCTTAACCTCAAGCAGAGCACAAGTGCTGGGCATGCTTAAATCCTGCAGAAAGCTCTGTATAGTCTGGTGTAGACTGGAAATTTCCAGAAGAACCACAGTACATGCTGGTGTCATGAATACACCCTTACATCTGCAGTAACCTTCTCTTATCCTCCTGACTCTTTTTTTGTAATTCCTTAATCATTGTTGTGACATGTCTCTGTGTTTACATACATCAAACACACATCTTGCACCATGGACACGGTTTTGGAAACAGGTTCAAAAGGCTTCAAACCTGCTGATGAGGAGGAACTGGTCCTATTCATGTTTGGTATTGCCTGTCTTTTGTGGAAGAGAAAGCCAGAGGTCATCCCCTGTTTGTAGTCTTTGTGAAGATGCTGCTTCATTTTTTGCTTGAGTTGGTCCTTAAGTTGCTCTATTTCTGCAAACAGAGGAATTTTATCTACGCTAGTGAATAAGTACTTCTACAATAGTTCAAAACTGCTGGTACTCAGGTGTTTGGGTTTTTTAATTAAAGAACTTTAGATAGGAATTCCATTTTGAAAATAATGTCTGAGTCGCAAATAAACTGAAATCAAGAACAGAAATGTTTGAATTTTAGTTCAAACCTTTTAAAACTACAAAAAGGTATGTAGGAAAATTCTGAGCACATCTGGTTCAGAATATAAATCACTATACACTAGAACATGAAACATTTTCCATCATAATTTATTACTACCTTTTATTTTGTAGAGCTTCTCAACAGGTCGCCAGTCAGCAACAGCATGAACTATTTATTCATGCACACATGGTTCCGTGTGGAATTCCACTGATTTCAGAAAAGGCAATGACTGTCTACTAATTACATGAGTTTAACTGTACACTTTACTCCCTTTGATGTGAAACCAGATCTATAAAATCTACTAAGTGTGTGCAGACCTTCCAAGATGAAGCAGAGTATTACCCAATGTTAGTAGCAGCAGCCTGCAGGCACGGTGGCTGAGCTGTATCTCAGCTAGATGTGGAGGTCAGATATCTAACTCTGAGCCAGTCCAACCTCTGCTTCCTCTGTGGTCAATGGAAAGGAACAAACATCTCAAGAGACAAATTAAGTCTCCCTGCAACACAGACACAAGAATTGAGCCCGTTCCTACATAAACTACTCACATAATTAACTATCTAGTCATTAACTGTCGCACATAGTGGGACTCTACGTGAGAATAATTATACACACACAAGTGCTGCTTGGGCTCAGGTTCCTGCTAGACTGTGTTCTCTAAACTGAGATTGTGAATTAAGGTAAGAGGTGCTGAAATAAATCTTGGGGTGTGTACAGTGCTCTCCACAGAGTGCAAGGAAAGCCCATGCACACACTGGACTTCTGTTAAATGTCTGAAGTTCAGGGAAATTACTTCCATTCGGTGCTAGTGTCTTGTTTCAATCCCTAGTAAATGCTACAGCACTGACAACTTATGCAATTATTTATTTCAAATACCTTGGCCCTTTAGGCAGAAGTAGTTCCCAATCAACACCAACATTATTTCAAACCTTTCTAAAATTAACTATATTTGGCTATTCTTACCTGGAAGAATAATGCTAGAGGGGAAAAAATCCATAAACAAGTCAGCGAGGGAAAGCTGAAACAAAAATCTTTGCTCGGTACTTCTTTCCTGTAATTACTAACTAAAGATGAAGTATTGGGCACTGAAGGAAGCACTGAGGCCGTCACGCTCAGTGTTCACGCTGTAGAGCGTTTAAACATTACAGCAATACGGAAACGGTCTTAGAGCCACCCTCTGCTGGTGGCCACACGGCTGCAGAGAGTAGCAGCCAAGGCAGCTACAGCAGCACCTCCACTTTCGGAGCCAGGAGAGATGAACGCCCCTGCCGCGCGTTTTGCAGCACCGCGCAGCGTTCGGCTACCCTAAGGGCTGGAGCAGCGTGACCCGAGGGCAGCTGGCAGGGAGCCACCGGGGCCCTCTCTGTGCCCGTTCGCGTTTCAGAGTGCCTCGAGTTCCGCAAGGGGAAGCTCTGCCAGTCCCTCCCTCCCCTTACACTGCATCCAGCCCGGGGTTCACCTTACAGCCGTGTCCCTAGGAGGCTGCCGGGAGAGAAGGTAGGAACAGGATTTATGATTGCTAACACAAACCATGTTCTCTTTGCTGCTCTGCAGGCAAAACAGGTGGGCTAGAAAACCACAAACCCTGCCTGAACAAACCCTGTACTGACTTGCACAACTACCTACATGCATTATTTTTATTTAAATAAAATACAAATCTAATGTTTCTGTTTTGAAAATTAGGGCTTCTTTCGTGACTTTTGCTATTTTCTAAAAAAATAACACAAAGCCACCTTGCATTTTGGACACAGAAATGTGAATGTACCTGCTGATGTCAAAACCAGGCCATATGAAAATGGGTGAATAGTTAAAACTGTATCAAGTTATTTATCTACAGATGGCTTCCAATATAATCTTTACCAAAGAGAGAACAGTAGCTGACTATGATTATGAATGCAGTAAAATTAGGAGAACCCTACAGAGGTACTGCTAAATCTTTGATTCTCCTTGTTAAAATGTGTCAGCAAGTTTTCCAGGGGATAATAGCTTTCACTCAGAACTGCAGACATGTCTACGTAACGAAGGGCTGGGTTTGCTTAGCTGCTGATGGGTTTTTGCACTATTTCATTTTGGCTGTGACAGGTTGGTTCCCAGCAATACCATGGGTCTGCATCTTCCCTGGGCATCTGCAAAATACCACTTCTGTACTGGAGGCATTTGGAGGAACTGGCTACAGAGATCTGGTTTTCCTCAGGTGTCGTAAGTTTAGGAAACAGAAGGTACAGCTTTAAAATATTAAAATGCAACGGTTAAATGTATGAAACTCAGCACATGAAGAGCACTTTTTGTCTACTTTTTAAGTGTTATTACAACTGTTTCCCCACCCAGATTCAAGGAGGGCTTGTTCTTTCAAGCTTACTTTTTTCTTTATAATGATGGAATGCTACAGGTGGAATTTTGCAGCCAGCAGAATCACCATCTCTCACAGCTAACAAATTATTACTATAGGCAATTATGGGTTTCTCACACACTAAACACCGAGTGCAATGTACTACATATGAGTGGCAAGGAAATAGTAGAAAAAGAAAAAAAAGAAGGGAGTTTGGAAAACCTGTGTGTTGGCAGACTTATGAGCTAGAAACAAAATGCTGATGAAAACCAAATGCCATTTGTGGATGGTGGACACAAGCAAGATAATGCCTTGTTTTTCCTGCTATGTCACATACTGCTGAGCAGTAAATTCAGAAAAGACTGGGATAGCTATTCCCTTATGTCCATGGAGAGGAACATTACTTGGAGGTTGCACACATAAAGCACTGCCAGAACACAGGGGAAGTTCAGGGTGCATGTTTTCTTTGGGACAAATAAGATGGCAAGTCTACAGTACCCAAGAAGCAGCCAGTCATACCAGAATGAATGAGTGAAGGAGACAAATTTTAAAAGCAGATCTTGGCTGATGTGATTTGTACCTAAATTTAACTTCAGGTAACAGAGAACTGACTATAGCAAAAGGATATCTGGGATATCCATACAAACGTGGCTGCAATGCCACTCAGAATGAATGGCAGCAATGCCACCTATCCCAGGGAGCAACATCACTCGACTGTTGACAGAAACTTGTGAGAGACCCCTCACTTCCTTGCTTTCATGGCCAAGCATGTCACATGCCTCAGTACTCAAGACAAGGTTAATCCACCCTCTCAAGGATAAGTTTAACAGACGTGAGTAGATGTTTTAACAAAACAATTCACGCCAACTGTATTTGTTGTGGACCAGACACTTGTGTTTGGTTTGTTCTCAAGAGGGAATAGATTCTCTATCCCATGAGTCTTGTCAACAACACTAAGCCCCTCTCCCTTTCCATGGTTCTCAAACTTAGTAATTTGTCTTTTAAAAAGTGTTAAATGAATATATAAAACAATGTATACAAATGTATTTAAATACATTTTATATACATACATGCATGCCTAGATGTCCAGGTATGTACTTATAAACAATTTACACTATAAATATTCATAAAAATACTTATGAATTATTGTATAAATATTTATAATGAATAACACTCATTTATTCTCACTGGACCTACTAAAATAAATTCTATTTCATCACCCCCTTGTTTCCAGGAGATAGCACTGGGACAGCAGTTTCTCCAGTCACAATCTACCCTGGAGATGAGAGCCTTTAGTGGGCAGAAATTTTCAGGAGGCCAAATGCATCTCACTGCTGTGAGTTAGTAAAGTGTGACTGCCCATCATCCCTGGTGACACACAGCACCCACCTGGCTGCCAACTCCTGAGAGGACTGCACCTGCCTCTACTTCATGTTTGTTTCTCCAGAAAGGTTAACAGCAGCAACAACCTTACTCTTGGGGGATGCAATTACTCCCTTAGCTGACATCCACTGAGGCAGAGCACGTACACTGAAGCTAGTGCAGGTCTCTCTGAAACAGCTGCCACCTCATTGTCCTCATCAGGACCTTATCAGAATGGCAAAACGAAATTATAATTGCATAGAAAGAGTTCACAGCAGAGAAGCCTTCACTGGAAGCAGAAGGACAGCAAAAATCACAGTAGGGATTGGCTTTTCACATACCATATCTGAAACAGTTTAGTACCTAATTCTCTTTTGCCAGCCTACTCTGCTATTAAATATAAAATTGTATTTGGCTATGCGTGCAGAGGTAATATATAATTCCCAATATGTTAAGAGTTAGTTCCATCAAAGGAAAATATATTGGCAGTCTCAGAAATAAAAAAAAACTGAAACTTGTAAGAAAACTGTTCCACATCTTACTCCAGCTCTGTTTGCACAAGCATTTGTCTAGAGTATGTTGAACAATCTCTAGTGCTGCTTACAGACAGCAGGGTCGCTTGAGCTGCTGTTGCCTGGTCAGAAGGGTAACCACAGCAAAACCACAAAAAGGCTGTGTCACAAGACCTAACACAGAAAAACATGGTTAACAAAAGCACCTATGTGCACAAGGGACACTACTGCTCCTCCCCCACAAAACTAACAGCATCCTTAGATGCATGATTTGATGAGTCAGAGACTTCAGCAACAAGGCAGCAACTTTGGACTTTCTGCATGCACCCAGCCACCTGGTTTTTGTGCCATGGTGAAAATGCTCTAAACCAGTTCACAAACGTAATTCAAGTCCTAGAAAGCCACAGAACTACAAACCTCCTCCTCCAAACATCTACAGTGACCCACAGAAAAGCAGGGAGTGTGTGTTGACACCCTGATTAGGACACTGATAGCTCTGGACACTGCTTCAAGTAGTTGCGTTGGTGTGAAAAATAGTGTACTGCAGCATGGCAAGGGCAGAAGGTAACACCAAACTCCTCCAACTACCAATGCCACTGCTGCCTCTGCTTCATGCAACTGCATTTTTTAAGAGGTCAAAAGCAGGGAATTAAAGTAATTACACCACGTGGGAATGCATGCCCAAAGAGGCTCTACTAAAAACAAAACCACGGTGATACACGACACCAGAAGATGAGGGTTACGACTACCTTGAGCAAGGCTGCTTAAGTCATCAACTACACATCTCTATGCTGTCTTTCCTACATTGTACCACATCAGACCTGTTAAGACCTGAAGATATCCTCCTCGCCTTGTGAGCCCTAGGTGTTGTGCATGCAGAACAAGGTTAAGAAATCTTTCTGGGTCATGCAACTCAGCAGGCAAAGTGAGCAACACTAGTGTGACCATCTTTAAATCTCTGCATGAGCAGTGTAACATTATCTTTTTCATAAAGTTGTGCATCAGGTAACCAAGGGCTGCAAGAGTTCCCACTGAATTCATGAGGAAGCGGGTTTGTGTGACCTATGTGGACTGCAGCCAAGACATGAAGGTTAGCTCCTCACAAGCTCCACTCAATTACATCCCTGGGACACCACATGTAAATAACTTGACAGAATGGAGCAAGTGAAACCATGTGAGTGGAAACTTGGCCAGGAACCTGAGATACTTACTGTGGCTGCCAGTTTTCCAGTAAGAGGCATTTGCAAAGAAACAGCAAAAAAACCCACCCATCCAAAAGTATGAGTCAACCAGTGGCAAAGCACGAAACAATAGAAGTTTGGGTAAAGAGTCCAGGGCAAGGAAGAGAGCAAATCCAGGAAATTGTAGCACAGGCAAAACAATTAATGATGCTGTCCTAGGAGCTGCATGCTTTTTCACAATGCAGCATTACCAGCTCAAAAGGAAATGGTTTGTGTGCACTGAGGAATGCTCTGACTGCAATACTGTTGTTTAGGTACTCACACTGCCCAAGCTGTATTTTAAGCTGAATCATATAGGAAACAATGCGTAATTTTGCACCACTGCACTCAAATAGCTGGAGAACCCAAAGACACTCGTGCACACATTATAAGGGAATCCAGTGTATCAATTTAGGTGCGGGACACCCTTTGAAAATTAGTAACAGTGAATTATTTCACATAAAAATAGTTGCTAAAATTAAATATTAACCTCTGGTTATGGCTTTCAGTCTCCCTTCATCCAACACTCTTCCCCTACAACGTTACAAAAGGAAGAGTCAAGGAACAGTGTTGGACACTTGCCATAACCAAAGCCTCATACTGCCCTCATCAAAAGGAGGTAAATTCCCAAATGCACTCTTTCAATGCAGATACTAAGTGAGCCTTTATTTTCAGTAGATGTGGCCCTTAAAAATCCTCTGCTCTCTCCCCTAATTTTTTTTTTATGTTGAAAGAAGTAAAAGCTAGTACCATGCCTGAATATTTGTCAGCTCATGGACTGCCCTTCTGGCACAGACAAGCCCATCAGCTGAATAGTATCAGTTACTAATTCAGGTTTACCACACCACAACAAAAATAGACCTTCCTGGGATTAGTGGCAACTGAGTCAGCTCCACACCATGCATAACCTCAGTGTGATACGTCCTCCTGCTTTATGCAATACGGGGGTTTTATCAAGCTTTGTGCTGAATAGGGCAGTGCACACACTAAGTACACCTAAATATGCACTTGAAGTGTTTCTTGTTCCACACAGAAGTGCTCAGGGCACCCATTGTGTATACTAAAGCCAGAACAGCAGCAGTCAAAGGATTTAAGCTTTGCCCTGGTGTCCATCTGAGCCATGCTTGTGTGCCATTATGCAGCAATGCAGGGATGGGGAAGGCTTATCTTCAGTGGACAGCTACAATCAGCCAGCTGGCTCTGCAGGAGTAAGGTGGACCAAGAAAAGCCATTGTTGCAGGAACTAAGAGTATTTGGCAAAAACTGAAGCTGTTTGGGTGGTTCTGAACTGGGTAGTGGCATATACATCCTTTAAAGAGAAATGCAGTCTGCCTACAGCCTTATGATCTGCTGAAGTCATGTCAGGCCATCCCGCCTTAAGAGATATATCCATGTGTAGCTAACAGCTGCAGAACTTTTGATTCTCCTTGTGTTTAGCAAGTTCTCCCCACTGCTAGTGTGCCTTCCAAAAGGGAGTTTCCCACAACTCGAGTCTTGGAGTCTCCTGTACTTGAGCTACTTGCAGATTCTCAGTGTCCTGACTAGCAAATTTGATTTCTCCTTATTGTGATTATCTTTCCCAGTAACTAAAATAAAATCAACTTCCTATTTCAGTATTAGATGAGCCCTCTTTTCAACTTGTGAGTTTGAAGTGTGGAAGCAACCATCTTTTTCTCTCTACTGTGTTCTTTCAGATACCAGATCTTAGGAACACAGGGACTTGCAGCAGCCTGCACACCCTTTCCTGTTGTGTAACTGCTATTGAACTGCTGCCATGTTTCAGCTGAAGAACGTGTCCATTCCAGCTTGACTCTTGACTGCTCTTAGAGCATTCTTCTTTTTGCTGAAAGACAAAAAAAAAACAAAACCAAAAAACACTTTATAATTAGTCATTACAATTATTTCCAGTCACTTTACACTCTTTTGGCTATGTACAAATACTAGGCTCTTCCAGATATTGGTTTAACAGCTGCCTCCCCACAATTTCATTTAGAACACTTTAAAAAGGCACAGAAGTCTTCCACTCTTTCCTGTTTTTCCAAGCTCAATGTATTCTTGGCGTTCTCATTACGATATTTGGAAACAGTAACATGATACACAAGTACTCACCTGTTCTTCCCAGCTGCTCAGTCTCTCATCTTTCCCCTTGCACCTTCAGAAACTTTTGGGCAAAGTCCCACAGGAAACAAAATAAGCCAACCTTCGTAACAGCTTCTTCATTCACTACCATCTGAGCAGTAATTTTAATGTGAAAGAGTTTACACCCTTCCCCCATAAGTTGAAATAAGCAGTTGGTCAGTGACACTTCCCCTTCTTCCTCCAAAGAGACTGCACACAACTGAGTTTTACAGATGGGATAATTAAGAAAAGAGGATCTTAAAATTTACATGCCGAGACTAGCATAGATTAGCATTGTTAGAAACCATATTCCACTGTTTGAGTGCACATGCAAATCTTTTAGTCCAGTTAATCCAGAATGGCATTATGCCTGACCATCATTTCCAAGAACTGAGACAACCCCAGCAGTTCTCTGTGCTGCACTGACATGGATGTTGACAGCAACAGTAGACCTAGACCACCACACACCTTAAAAATGATGACATGATGTATTTGTACATTTCATCTTGAGATCTGTGTTTCTCATGGAGCCTGGCCTTGTATACTACCCAGTGAATACTCAATCCAAATGCTTGGTTACTTTAAAAGCAAACTTGTCACAATGAGCACTGAGATGCAAAGACAGATTTCTACATATGAACCTGGATTAAACTCAGACTAAGCATTTTCTTATTTGAGAAAAGTCATCACACATTCCTACTGATCTTCCTCATCCCTCCTTCAGGATCTCCCAACTGATTCTGCAGGTCAGGGAACAGGGTGGTTGCTTACCGGAGTCCACAGTGACCAAATCACTTCAGTAACACAGATACCCATAGGTTTTGCAGGGCAGGATGTCAGCACAGTGAAGTACCCACAAACCTCTCAGCTTCACAGGCTGAGGATCACACAGACACTGGAGCAGGTTTTCATTAAGAGCACGAAAGCAGAGCATACTGATGTTTAAGAAATGCCAAAGGCCAGTTTTAAGTTCTACTGTCACCTTCTATTTTTTCATATGAGATGCAGCCATACCACTTATTTCTGCAACAGGACTGTAAGCTTTTCATAGACATTGCAATTAAGGCCTGTTGGGTCAGGACAGATTGGGACATTAGCACTTTCAGGTGAACAGATTATCCAAGTCTGGGACACATAACACAGATTTCATCATTAACATCTCTGACAAGCTCTGACCAACAAGATCCAAACACTGGCAAGTATCAAATCCCCCCAAACTGACCAAAGTGAACAACAAGCAGAGAAAACTTGTTTTGCTTCTCTCTCCCATCAGGTGTTCATCTGGATAGCTTTCTGAAGTAACTTCCTTTTTCCTACCTTAGCCGAGACATCAGTGGCATCTACATCTAGAAATAAATAAGATAATTATCTGTAACATGGGGTGCATAGCATCCTCCTCAGAGCAGCAGCACTGACTGCAGGGGGATGGGGAAAGAACAAAGGGAACAGCTGCAGGTAAAACCAGTTGTTTCTAAACCAGTTTAACAAAACATACTGCCATTCTGCCAGCAGACCATCTTGGATGAAAATTTCACAGGCACTTTTTCTGATAGTTACAGAAAAGATAACCAAGCTTGACCCAATCATTCCACTGTAATACTCACCATCCTTACCAGGTATCAGCTGCAGAGATAAAAGCACAGGCCCTAAAGGCTACAGGGGACAACAGCTGTGACAGAAGTCATTGTGCCAGTACCCTTTATTTCACCCACAGCTCACCTAATCTAAAGGTATCTGCGTAGAGAAGACACAGAATTAGCAAAGAAATAAAAGAGGCTGTACTTGTAATTCAGAATTCTCCAGATATATGGAACTATTGATACTATGAATTTTATTAACAGAGCATTACACATCCCCATCACTCCTTTTCTTCAGTGAGGAATATGATAAAACAGGAGAACCTGGCTGTGAGGAGAAGCACCCACAGAACACTGGATGTTTTGCAGGATAGCATGCAACTGGTTCAGCTTCTTTAACTACAGGGAGCTACATCTAAAGTGATAATATAATAGCACACATTGCTGAAGTACCAGCAAATCTTGAAAAGCTGCAATGTTCAGAGGAACTATTGGCACCACAGAACCTCTCACAACATCCTTCCTCCAGTACTCGTGTATCCTGTGGCAAACACACCACCTGTGTAGTTACAGTGCAGTAATACCCTGAGCAAATGCCTTGTACTTACCTCCAGGAGGAGCCAAAGTATGAAATAAACCCTTGCAACTCCATTTTACCTGAGCTGCACTACTGCTGGATTTTAGCCAAAACTTCAAGCAAGCATGCAAAGCTCTCCAAGACGCTTTCCAATTACGTATCTTCTTGGCATAATAAAGTGTTTATTTCACAGGAATCAGCTGTAACTAGAAATGGTATTATTTCACAAGCCACACAACACTTTGACCATCTTCCCTTCCAGTTTCGAGCATAGGCCTTCCATGTGTGGTTTCAGACAAGTCCAGTCCCCCTAAGCCTCACAGAGCTTTGATTACTCTCTCATTTGGTTAACACGTATTTCCCATTCCCCAGCACAAAAGACTACCACAAGCAGGGATAATGTTAAGTACAAGAAAGCCTAAAATCACTGCTCGAAATTCCAGCCTACCTCCTCCACGCCAGCCAGAGGGCTGAAACTAAGACAGCACCTAGTCAGCTGGCTAAGCCATGCAAACATGAGACAGCAAGCACAGGCAAAATAGTAAGAAGCAAGCCAGCTTGGTTGCTCCCATATCATGCTGAGGTGTCTTACACCATCTCATCTGCTTTCTTAGCTCTTCCAAACTTGATTTACGTGTCTGTGGACATAGAATTATACATTTGGGTTGGAAGTGACCTCAAAGACCATCTGGTTCCAACTCTCCCCTGCCATGTGCAGGGACACCTTCTAGAGACCAAGCTGCCCACTGCACCATTCAGCATGGCCTGGAACACTTCCAGGGACAGGGTGACTACAGCTTCTCAGGACAACCTGTGATGGTGCCTCACCACTCTCACAGTAAAGAATTTCTGTATAATACCTAATCTAAACCTACCCCCTTCCAGACACAGTAAGGACTTTAAAAGGCAGCAAAGCTCCTCCTGCTGGTCACACCAAGCAGTATGTCTGACAACCAGACAACCATTAGTGCAATTATAAGGCATCAGACAGCGCCAGAACCCTTAAAAAAACCCTGTCAAACCAGCGAAGCGCAGGCTGTCACCTGGCGTGTGACAAGGGCATGTCCCAATCTGCTCCCTGCTGACAGCCACCCCGCCAAGGCCACCCTTGCTCTTTAACCCACAGCCCGTACTTCGTGCAAGGGCCAAGTCCCGTGGCCGGTACAGTTCCGCACGGGCCCTTGTCCCCGGAAGGCGCGGGGGGCACAGCCCCCAGAGCCACGGGACCCGCCACGGCTCCTGCGGCCTCCCCGTTCGCGACCAGCACCGCCCCAGCGCCCACACNCAGCGCCCACACGCCGCGGCAGCCGTGACCGCTTCACCGCCAGCCCGCCCGCTCCTGCCACACACCCACCGCAGCCGTGCGGCCCCTCCAAGCCCCGGGACTTCCCATCCCTCGGCCCCGCTCCCGCCAGAGAGAGGCGCTGCCCCACCCAGAGCCCGCAGTCACCGAGTGACCATCGCGCGTGACCTTCAGGGCCCCCCTCCCCTACCCGCCGCGCCCCGCCGACTATTCCTCAGCTTCCCCCTTCTTTCTCAACCGCTCGCACAAGCTCTTTCTTGCCCCTTAGAT
>VXBR01007648.1:1727488-1782575 GCA_013400215.1 Cisticola juncidis | reverse complement strand
AAACACCGGCGGGGGGAAAAAAAAAAAAAAAAAAAAAGACCCCCCCCCCCCCCCCCCCCCCCCAAAACCAGGAGCTTTTATTGCTTTGGTGGAAGGGATTACCCTGTTACCTGGCTCTGGAAGGATAGGACCCCTCTCCAGAGTAATCAAGCAGTTGAAATAGAATTTTTCAGCTGGAAGCAACCTGCAAGGATTATCTAGTCCAACTGCCTGAACAATTCAGGGCTGACCATAAACATGTTAAGGGCATTGTCCAAATGTCTCTTGAACACTGACAGGCTGGGGTTTTGACCCTCTTTCTAGGAAGTCTGTTGTAGTGTGTCACCATGCTCTTGGTGAAGAAATACTTCCCATGTCCAGTCTGAACCTTCTCTGGTGCAGTTTTGAACCATTCCTATGCGTTTTATCACTGGATACCAGGGGGAAGAGATCAGCACCTCTCTCTCCACTTCCATTCCTCAGGAAGCTTCAGGGAGCAATGAGGCCACCCCTTTTCTCCAAACCGGAGAAGCCCAAAGCCTCTGCTGCTCTCCATAGTGCTCTTCCAGCCCTGACAAAGCTGTGGGGGGTTGTGCAGGGTGTTTCACTATTTAGTGGGGTGTTGCTGAAGAGACAGCACCAACTCCAGGGAAACTGTCCTTGTTCCCACGTGCTTTCTCTCTGCTTGTTTTCCATCTTCCTGAGCCTCCTGCTCCAGTGCATCCACCCTAGCTGCACAATCAGGAGCTTGGATACTGCCAGACTACAAATAAATCTGAGGAGCAGGTATAAATGGAGACTTTAACTGAATAAGATGTGATGCCTATAGGAAACAGATTATTCAAGGTGCTGAGTAGAAGAATTTGTATCTGCTTGGTAGATCACCCTACATAAGACATTGAAACTTAAGGCACAGGAACTTGTCAAACCCTCCTGTCTTTTCAGTGGTCATTCTTTTGCTCCAAATAGTCATTTATCCACACCTATGAGCCTGATGAGAGATCCAGAAAATTCTACGCTCCAGAAAAATCCCAGATCCATGCTTGGGACATAGGCCATTAGCTGAGAAGTGAACTTCAGCATTCAGATTTACAACCAACCAAAGGAAACTTAAAGGATTGTCAGGATTAGAAAAGAGATTTTGGGTTTGCTATGTTGCAAAGAATGCTTTTAGTAATGAGAAGTAGACTTGAAAAATAATCATTAGCACTTCTCTGTGATTTTGATTTCATTGCCTGAACTCAGAGAAATTGAAAATAGATCAGTCAAGGCTTTTCATCTAACAAGTTTTTAAAGAAAACCAGATTTGTGTCTAATTACTGAGAATTTCTTCATGGTGCTTCTAGGGCCTAAAAACTGGTGTTTTCATAACAATTGTGCTGCATGGGAATATTTACTGAAAATAACATCCTTACTTAAAAACATAGTGAGATGACCTTGTATAACCTGAATTGACATCAAGAAATCCACCATGGCATCTTCATACTGTGTGGTCTTATTTCCCTGTTGCTTTCTGATGGTAGAAGGAAATTGTAGATTCCTTCTTCTCCAACACTGGAGATTGAGAGTTTATTATAATAACTATTGAAGTTGATTAACTGAGAGAGAGGGTAACTGCCACTTGAAAAAATAATTATTTTTTCTATTGTTCTTGCTTTACAGCTATTAACACAAATACCTGAAAAGTAAATGTAGGCTTGGAAAAGCTTTCCTGGCTCATTTGGTATCCTTGCTAGTCCTCTGGAGACATCAGATTATTCCATCCTGAGATGAGTAATCTTTAGAGGTGAGAATCAGGTAGCCTGAAATTGCTGTGGGGATGTCAGTTCATTTTTGCATCTTGAGAAGAAAGTTAAGAGAAATAACATTAGTTAGCCTTTTTATTTTTGCATCCCCCCCTGAAATTCACGGTGTAGCATGTCCTGTGGAGAAAAGGTATAAATTCAGATAAACCTGTGGTAATGAGTTTATTTAAACCCAGCAAAGACTGGAAAAATCTCTAGCTATTACAAAAAAGTAAGGGCAGGTTTGGGATTTCCATGTATCTATGGACTGCTTAGGATGTCAGAATAGTCAGCATCTGGTTCACTGGAGATGTAGCAACGTGTGTGATAATGGCTTTGGGCTCTGCTGTTCTTCTCTGTAATCCCCTTTTCTGTGGCATAATTACAGAAAGTGCTTTTACTCTAAAGGGACTGTTTTGACACAGTTTGCAGCCAATTCCATGTTTTCTGTCTAAAATACACTCAAGTGCAGTGAGTATCTGCACCTCTGCAATTACTCCAGCCTTACTGGCAGTAGCTGGCTCCTGTCTGTAGCGAACAGGAGATTGTGGTATCCTCTAATTTCTCACATATCAAAATATAAAAATCCTTAAATATTTATTTTATCCTTAAAAATTCTAAAAATATTGGCTCTTGAGAATGTTAGATACTTATGAGGGGATTCTTGAACAATATTTGGTCTATTGAAAAAAACAAACATATAAAGGCTGTGTCAGAGTTACATGTACCAGCAGCTTGAAACTGTAGAAGCAGAGTCGGTGCCTCATTTCTCTATTGCATTTGTCCTTGTTCTGAACAATTTGTTCCTTCTAAAAAGGGAACTGTGCCCATTCCCTTCAAGTCAGCAGTATTCACATTTCTAAAATGTGGTAGTAGCATTTTGTGTGGATTGGTGTGTTTGTGCACACATAGAAAACCCCCAGATAAACACAGGTTTCTGTTAACTCTTTAATTTCAGCAGTCAGACAGGAGTCTAAAGTCATGCTCTTAACTCCAGATTAATGGATTTCTGCTCGACCTATTTAGGAGAAGGAGGCATGAGCATAGGACTCGGATGGAAACTGCTGTGTGGGATCTGTAGGAGTGAAGTCTTGTGACCTGTGGTTGGCATGCCCTGAACACCTTTTGCAGGGATGTAGAGCATGTTCAGTGCAGGAACAATAAGTGTTTCTTAGCAGTTGTTAACTCCAAATTCTGTCTCTTTTGCCTATCACACAAAACTGGAAAATAAATATATCCATATTGTGATCCTGAGGTACATCTCAGTATTTCTATTAGGTTTGCAAATGCCTTTTGCTACTGTAGAGTGTTTCCCTTCACTAGGAAATCTTTTTTTGCTTTTCTTTTAAGTAGCAGTTCTGTTGTCACGGTTCTGCAGGAAAGCTGTGTCTTGATGCACTTGCACTTAGCTATGCTGGTCCCTGTGTGTCACCAGGAAGCACTGACAAAAATGTCTTCAAAAGCATGGCTTGTGAGAAGTGTCTGCTGGGTCACACTGGACATCCCTGTGCTGGAGATGCTTGAGATTGCCCTGCCCTGTGCTATTATACGTGGTTATCATGAACTATTCCTGAATTTTCTACTGCAGATGTGAATGTGGTATGGGGAACTTCTAAAGCTCCTTCTCGTGCTACTGCCTGGCCTTCATACCTGCTTCCATCATGAGTAACTTTGCCTTGCTCATTGTGAATACTCAGTCTTTTGTCAAGGGCCATCACATTTATATCAGTGTTATCTCTGACCTGTTGTGCCTCTGGATTGGGAAATGGCTTGGATAAGTCTGTCTCAAAATTAATCTTTTTTTGCTAGGTTAACTTTTTGGGATAGCATCTTCAGGCTGATTTATTTTTTAGCCTCGTGGGTGGTTAGCTAGTATTTACTAATAATAAATAAAGGCATGTTTAAAACAAATCCCCCCTAGTTAAGAACTCGCAACTGAAGAAATTCAAAATAAATTGAGTATTGATTTGCACAATGAAATAACCAAGGAAAACATTCATTGTGGGCTGAAGCTAATTCTGTTAGAATAAACGAGGCTGATTGTGAAATAAATATTAAATAAAGTATCTCATTAAGTTCCGCAGATTTGCAAAAGCTGTCGCCACAGGGAGGAAGAACCTGGCGTGAAGGATTGTTTGTTTACTGCAGCTGTCAGTCATCGTGGGGGTGAGCCTGGTGCATCCATTTGTGCAGTAGCCACTAGTAACAAGGTCATCCTGCTGAAATGTCAGGCTTCTTGCTGGAAAATGTGTGAAACTACATAAAAATTCTTTCCATCTTGTTAGCATATCTCTCACAATATTTCTCATTTTGCTTGATGACATCAGTTCTTGGAGATACAGAGGAAGGTTTTAAAAATATCTCCTGGGCAATGTTGGGTGATGCTTAGCTAATGAATTTATTGATGTATGTCTGATACTCCGGAGGGTTGGTCCATTTCTTGTTCTTCCTCTGATGCAGTTTTTGAGGCATTAATCTCTTTAGGACTGCTCCTGTATTTTGTGTATAGATTGAGTTTTATTATCTGTGCCAAGGTCTTCGGGATAGAACTTCTGTTAGTCCCCACTTTCTACAGTAAAAATCTGCAGTTTTCTTCAATCTGAAGGTGTTAGTGCAATGTGAGTAACCAGAGCTGTAACCTGAGTGGAAATAGCCATTAGTAGTTCTGGGGAAACACAGTCCTTAATTTCATTGCAAATCAATTTATATAATTCACAGTTTCCTCTAGAAATTACATATTTTGTACTTTGAAGGCAAGACAAGTGAATTCTGCATTTCTCTTGTGTTTATAGGCAAGTTCCTTCTAAACTTTGTTTCTTGGTTGCTTCCATGCATAAAATTGAGATAACCTCAGAGGGCTGCCTTGAATATTCATCAGTGATTTATTGTATGCCA
The DNA here is from genome assembly GCA_013400215.1 of Cisticola juncidis. NCBI lineage: Eukaryota > Metazoa > Chordata > Aves > Passeriformes > Cisticolidae > Cisticola > Cisticola juncidis. The sequence continues at coordinate 1,777,917 of VXBR01007648.1, read as the reverse complement.
CTGAAGAAAAGTGTTACCAGCAATGCTAATGAAGTTTATTACTCAGCCCCTCTGCTGCACGTTGATTGGTATTTCAAAGATCTGCAGTTTCCACAGTGAGCTCTAGCAAATTCTTGACTGGACTTAGCCTGTAGATGACACTAATAACTTTGATTTATGTAGGGCTTTCCCTTTGGAAGAGCTCCAAAGAATTTTATAAACTGCAATGCAAGCCACAGTGTAAATACTGCCTTAGCAGCCACCAGCTATCAAGGAGGTGCTGTGTGATGGATGTTGCAGTGCAGCTGGGTGTGAGGGGACAGCAAGGAAGAAAAGGAGTTCTGCAGGCGTTGGAGGTGACATAAAGAGAGAAGTAGGAAAACAAGCAGCCACTACCTGAATTCTGATTTTTATCTTTGACATGGTTGACTCTTATAGATCAAGTGACTCTCATGTGGAAGGTGGCATTTTGTCACAGCTTCATGGTGCTGTGATACTGGCTCAGTTTAAGTCGAGCAGAACAAGCCCTGCTAGCAGCCAGGGTTTTCTTTCACGCAGAGCGTGTGTGTTTCTGGATGTCTTAATTCAAATATTGGCCATGTGTTCTCAGTGGCTCCTCAGGCTGATGTGGCTGGCTCTGTGATGTCCTCCTCTTGCAGAGGCAAAAGGCACTGGAGTTTGCCCTGTATATAATCCAAAAGAACTGAAAGCGTACCCTCTTTACTCTTCAGCTGACGTCCCATTATCCCTGAAGCCTTTTAGGAAGTGTAAATAACTTTGCAAAGATCTTGGCTTGGAATCTATTGTGTTCAGTTGGGTTTGTTCACTGAATGGTGGGGCCTTGGCTTTTTCCCCTGAATCACAGGTGTCCAAGCTGTGTTGTCTAAACAACATTATTGTTATTTTAGGTCCCAGAGACCATGATTAGAGGGAGATAGCAGAGTCAGAAGTGGGTCATTTTGGTTAATTCCTCAAAAGTGGGTAATGTAAAGCAGTGCCACCATTTACGATATAATCTGCCTGACTAGTTAGTGTTTTAATGGAACTAGGCACAGGGCTCAAGGTGTCAAATCATTTATTAGTAAAGGAGTGGTTCAGCTTTTGTCTCATGTAGGAGCATCTCTTTTAGAAGGGTTTTGAGCACTTTCAGCTCTGCTAGCTGAGTGCTGCAGCTTCAAGGGCTCAGAAGCCGTAGATGGAGGTCCAGAACCTGGAGTGCACAAATGAGTAGCTAGAACTGGAAGCTGTGATTGGAACAGTTGGAGAAGAATTGCATGGCTGCTAAGTGTGCTCTTGGTTGATAGGCACAAATGTCCTGAACAACCAGCCAGATGTAGCCAAACAAAAAAATGGCAAGAGTAGAGGTCAGCCCAATAGTGATCAACTTCCCAATAGTGGAAGATGGTTTTGGGCTCATCTCAGCCACCTGGGGATCAAAAGAACTGTAGCAATGATACTGTTATTTAAAATTTTGTTGAAACACTCTTTCTTTGAGTAACTTCTGAGCCTGTTGGCCAGGCCAGGTTCTTGTAAAAGCTTGTTTTCCTTACAAAACAGGGATGAAGTGTGCATAATGCTTTGAGGAGCCATGAGCTTGTTGAATTCAGATGCTTGTTTGGCAGTGCTGGTCTGAAGGATTGCCTGGTATGGAGCAGAGGCTGCACTGTATCATGTTTAGGCTTGATCTGGACAAATGAGTATTTCTGTTGGAGCATCTAAAGGGAGACCTCAGCAGTCAATAGAGCACAGTTTGTGGCTTGGCTTTCTGCCTGGCTATAGACTTACACCAATCTTTACAATACATGCAAAATGCAAAGTGTAATTATAGCCTGGTGGATGAATTTATATTTTGGGCATATTCTATTGCTGGGACTATTTTAAAGCCACAATGTCCGGGATTCTGGTCTTTCTAGATATTTAGTTCTGTGTTTTCCTAGGTCATGCCATTAAATATATATAGATAACAGCCAATGAGTGCATTAATGTTTAATCCAGTGCATTTTTCAGTTTTAGGATCCCATTCATCCATATTGCTGTAATGGATTCCTCCTGGAAATACTGTGGTAATTAGAGGAGAGAATGATTTGCAAGCAGTACTGTGACATGTGTAACCAACCTGTCTTGTTTTGAGCCTTTCATTACCTTAGCTAATGACTATAATTGTGTACCATCTCAAGGAGTGTGAACTTGCCATTTGCATGTTAATGGCACTTTGTCTGGGAAGGTGCTTCAGGGATTCAAGCAGTGTTAGGCAGAAAAAGTAACGTGCCCAGTAAGCAAACAATTTTGATGGTTAGTGGTTCAGACATTGGTAATAATAAGGGTCTTTTTTCTTCTGGTATGGCAAATGCATTTTTCAAATGGGCAAGACAATTGGTATGGTTTAGGAAGAGAATTGTTACAGAGAATTCGTTCCTGTAATCAGCATCTGTCTCTTCTTAGGAAAGAAGAAAGTGTGTGCCCTTTTGAAAGGGAGAATGTATTAATTGAGTCTTAATATGTGTTGTGATACATAGAGATACACGGGAAAAGCTGTGTGCTGAATGAAACTCACTGGCTTTCTCATGTGCAAGAGATGTGAAGCTTGTTTGGCATTTGAGGGCTTTTTCCAAGGCTCTGACATTTTACTCTCCAACTTGTAGTTTTAAAAAGGAACATCTGTGACTTTATCCTAAGCCTGAAGTGGGCCTCACTGTGCCTCAGTGTGTGATTGAGGTTGTTTGTCCTCTTGCAGAGAACAGGCTCATAACAGCGATTTTGGCTGTTCCTGGGAAAGTAGACTCTCCATCACACTTCTGCTTTTGTGTGGGAAGGGCTCCTTCTGAAGCCACAGAAATCCCTGTAAATATCAAAAATGCATCTTGTGTCACATTTCAAATCCTTCATAATTCCCTACTCTCCTGCTGTTTGCAAGAAACCCAAGCCACATGCTTCCATCTCACCATCACCTCTCAGCCTGATGGATCCAAGAGGAACTGCCATTCTCTGTAGGTCAGACCTGGAGGAAAATGAGTAACGTGGACATAACAGCCTAACCTTTCCATTTCGGAACAGCTGGATAAGCCTCAAGAGGGGAGACCTGCTGCTTTAAATTAGGAGTGACCACTCAAGTGAGCTTCCTTCTGCCTCCTGCCACTGTACATTGCAGCAGCATCCCGTGGTCCATCATTGCATCCACAGTAGCTGTCAATGGCAAAATGCAGTTTCCACCACTGGCAGAGCTCAGTGCCTTCTGGTGGGAGACTACAGGTTGTGATCACTAAGAGGTGGGGAAAGCCCAGGTAACAGCAGTATTTTTGAGCAGGGGAAAGCTCAGTGAGTGTTTTCAAGGAGACCAGCTGTGGGGGAGAGCATGGTTGACAGGGCTGCTTTTGCTTTAAGGATAATTAGTGGGATGTAGGCTAGTCTGTAAAAGGATTGTGAAAAGTAATAACAAGGAGTTAGAGCCACAGAAAGAAGAAAAACTGGAAACCCTGAAAATACAAATTGGGCAAATTGTGCTTTANTTTTTTTTTGTGTGTGTGTGGGGATGCCAGTGATCCAAGATGAAATCTATCAAGGCTAGAGAGGTACAATTGCAATAAATTGCAATAACTGAGATGTGAGAGGATGCTGGATTGGATTGATCCTGAAGGGAATTTTTTTTAGAAGGCTTCACTGCTGTACTTCTGCAGGAAATAACTCTCTTGCCAGCTGAGACTAAACCAGTTCTTCATATGAATGATCTGTGTGAACAGCAAAGGTGCAGGTTGGTGAGGCTCTGGTTGGGAAGAGAAGGGCTGTTCTGTGAGCAAAGGGAAGAGAGGGTTTAAGAGAAGCTGGGTGGTGTCTGTTTTAAGCTGGAAATCTGAAATCTTCTTAGGTAAGTATCAGCCACTTGAGAACTGCACCAATCAGTTCAGTTGCTGCACATAGGACATTAAATTCAGATAGACAGCATTTCTGTTCAAGTCTGGGGATGGAGGTGGTGCCGAGGCACTAATGGCTAGGAGAGAATTTGGATAGTTGCAGAGCAATGGGATGTGGCCTGTCTGCTTGGAGAAATGGTGAAGACTCCAGGAAAGGCTGGCCCATTATGGATGGTCTGTCCTTCAGCACCTAGGAGTGAGTGGGAAGAGAAGGTAGAAGAAAGTATTATCTTCTCTGTTGTGGTAGCTATAGCTTTTATAGAAAACTTCATTCAAAGGAGAAATTTCCGGAATATGGTACAAAAATAGTTCCCATAGAAAAATACCAGCCCTATTATAACTTCCTTGGCAGACAAAGACAAAAATGCACATAGAGAATATGATGATACCAAGGCACAGGAAGGTGGATATTGAGAGTGCAGAATGAAAAGATACTCATCAATGATAGTAAAGAAGCAAAGCAGAGTTGGGGACGTCAGCAGGGAAAGAAGCTGGAGAGGTAAAATAGTTAACAAAGATAACATGAGGCATAGGTCTTGTTTACATGGGGCTATTCCTGAATTTCTCTTTTTGGACAAGTCAGCTGATCTGTTACTTTTCCCCATTTTGCCTCTGTGTACAGAGTGCTCTAAGATGAACAATAATTCTTAGTAATTTTTCTATAGTGCAGAGTCTAGTCAGGCCATCAGCTCTGAATTCAAGTTTTATCATCATACAGGCTTGAAGTTACTGTTAATGATGAGGAAAGGGGAATACGTACATACTATTTATGAGCAACTTGCTCTGCCTTTGAATTTTAAAGGATGTACAAGGGGCTAGGTGTGAGGTGGAAAGTGTGCTCACAGTAGTTAAACTCTGAGTGAAGCTTTTGACTTCTTACTGCAACCTTTTAAAAATGCCACAGTCTACTTTCAATGTGGTAGACCAAAAAAAAAAGTGATACAGTCTCTCAAAGTACAACTCATGTGTTGTTGGAGTCCATACAACCTTCTGTACAACCTGGTATAAAGAAAACACTTTTCATGCACATAGAGATACCAACAAGGAGAAAATAACAAAACAGAGGAGTCCAACAAGTGTGTAAATCAGAGACACCACCCATAGGAGGTCTGCAACACTCCTCTGGTGCTCTTACATAACCCAGCTAATGTTTGACTTAGTTTTATGGTCAGTGTTGGTTGTTGCAATCAATGAAGTAATAATTTACTTTTATTCTAGATTACATATTTCATTTTGGCTTCCTAATTCCTATGTGCTTATCACCATCAGGCTCTGGATGTGTCCAAGAGTGTATTTGTGTAGAGGGTGAAGGGAAAGATGTTTGTAACCATGCTGAGACTCTATTTTGCTGGCTTTGGAGCAGACAGGAGTGGACACAGACCTGGTCCAAAAAACATGTATTGTCTTCACTAACTGCTGAAATGTAATAAATATGCAAAAATTACCCCAAACACGGTGTTTTCTCTGTGACTCCCCATTATCTGCAACTCTTGTATTGTGAAGTCTCACTTGGTGCTTGCCCAGTTTTGTGGCAAGGGAGAGAAGAGGTTATCCATTGCCAAGAAGAGACCCAAATCAGTTTCAGGGAGCACTTGGAGCTGCTGTAACTTCAGGCTCCTTCTGAGTAGCATCAATACAGCTGTGAACCAAAGCACGGGGTTAGTGAACCCCCAGTGAAAACTTGCATCTCTCCACTGGAGATGAAGTTCTTCACTCCAAATGCTACATAGGCTTTTTTTTTGGATGTGGGACACTTGGTTTTGTCCCAAGCCCACCTGCATCACTATGCCAAAACCATATCTAAACCTGTCGCCTTGCATTGCACCACAAATGGGATCCTTGACCTTTAATGCCTAATATTCCATGTTTGTCGTGGGTTGTTTGGTGCTTTTGACAGTGAACCAAAAGTTCATTTGTGACTTACAAATGCATGTTCTGTTACAGGTGCGTGTGTTAGCTGGGGCTATAGTGACTGTTGTTCAGGCTAGCAGTGGAATCTAATTTATGTTCAGGGTTTGAATTCAGATTCCCAGATCCAACACACAGTCTTCCCAGGTTACGCACCTCCTTTGCAATTTTAAAAACAGAGGGTGTTCCAACCTTTGGCAGAGATAACCTCATGGCTTTTATCTCTGTAGGTAACTAGCAGGTGTCATTCCAGTGTTAGGGATAGTTTTTTGCCATTTGTTCTTCCCGTCTTCCCCTCTGGGCAGCATTTTTCCTGCCCTTTTTTGCTGTGCTGGGCAGGGATGCTCCTCTCCGCAGTGCGGCTGGCTGGGCTCATGCCTTGGTGCTCCAGCAGCATCTGCCTAGATATCCTTAGCCCAGATTCATCCCCTGTTCTGTTCTTCTTCCCCTGTCTTTTCAACCAATAAATCTTATTTCTTCTTTTTATAATCATAACCCAAAATTGCCTCATGGTTTCTTTAAAAACTCCTTTTTTTCCCCCCTTTAAACCTAGATTTTTACAGCTGTAACGTGTTTCCGTTCACCATCATCTGTAGCAATTGAGAGTACTGCCAGCTAAGCAAATATCCCAGGCCAGATGAAGCCAGTTTTACAAGCCTTGTCACCCTGCCTGGATTCTTAACCACCACGGCAGCTTCTCTTTTGCTTTTTATCATACATGTATCCAGTAGTTCAAATTGCCTCAATTTCAGTTGTTCTGCACATGACAATTGCAGACACACTGAGGAGCTTAGGCTACATGTTAAGAGGGAAGTGGTTTTTTCCTTTGGAGAGAAGCTAAATAGGTTGGAGGAGAGAATAGTTTGAAAATGTGGTTCAAAGCTGGAATTCTTATGTTCTTGCTGGAGTTAGCTGACTGCAATAAAATTGTGCAAGTAATTGTAAACCCTCTGTTTTCAGAGAGAAAACCAGAAAGTTTTTTTAGCTTTTTATAAAATCTGCTTTTAAAATTAAGGCTTAAGATAATGCTTTTGTTCAAGTTCCTTGCACAGAGCTTTGCAGGATGGGTGGATTTGGGTTTGCAATGCCATTTCAGGGCAGTACTGATGACTGTTGCCTTGAAAAGAATAAAATCTAAAGTGCCATATAGGACCTGCCCTGCAAGCAGTCATCAGCAGACCCAAAAATCTTCTCATATTCTGTCTTGTGGCTTTGGTCTTCACCTCTTTCACCTACTAAGAGGATTAATATGCACAAAAAAAAAAAGGGGAAAAAAATCTATTCTGTTCTCTGGATGTCTGACTTCAGTCACATATAGTATAGAAATACATACAGAAGGAACTGGAAATAATACAGAGTTTCTACAGAAGTCTTGTCTTTGCTTTACACAGGCTCTGTTAGACATGACATCTCTTTAGAACTCTTGACAATTTGCTGTGCAGTAGGAGCTGTTGTTTGTACATTGCTTTATACATGGTGGGAGCGTGCTGTGCTGGAGGGCAGCAAGGCTGTGTTTGAGGGGATAAATGGCAAACTGAAACATGATGTGAGGGAATTCTTTATTTTGCCAAATAAAAGTCCCTTATGTTGAGTTTTGAATTACAAGTAGTAGTTTTGGGTAGACTGCCCATTTTGTTAGAGAACAAATGGTGCTAGACCAAATAGTTTTGTGCAAAATTGGGAAAATTCAAGGTATGAACAAATGTGAAATGTGCCTTACCCCTATAAGCACAGTCTGTCTGCCTCATACCATCTCAGTTGTCAAGCTCTATCCTCTAAAGGAAAGTGTCTAAGCATATTTGAAAAGCTGAAAATGCAGTCTTTTTTGTGACTGAAACACTTTTCTTCCTGGATTGTGTGTCAAGATCTTGAAGACCTGAGTGTTCAAGCTGTAGCCTTGAGAGTACTGCTAAGTCTCCAAGTCAGGATGGAAAATATTTGCTCTGTCACATCCTTTCAACTTAAAGCTGCAAAACTGTGGGGTGTCCAGCAGTGTCAGCCTGTTCTTCTGTAGTAGCCAAAGAGAACTGGTCTTGCTTGGGTTTGGTTTTCTGTTTCCCTTTTTCTTTCACAGCATGCCTTCAGATTCCCCTGTGACCCATGCTCTCGCCCTTGCCCATCCTTCCCACAGCCACCCACATGCACAGCAATGCAGGAACACTCTGGACCCTGAACCACTGGGGGACTGAGTGTGCCAGCCAGCAACCCTGGCAGGGAGGGCGAGATGAGAGGTAGTCTGCCTGGAATCCTCCACAGAAAAATCACTTTTTCTGTGTGTTTGGCTTATTGGACGGGTGAAAGAGCAGAGTTCTCCTGTCCCTTGCCTTGTGATTGCATTCCTGGTAACTTCAGGAACCTGAATGTTCCATCTCCTTGGTGTGGGTAAGGGTTAATGCGTGACGCTTGCCGATACAATTCGGTGTTGCAGCTGAAGTTATTGTGGGAATCTATTTATCCCACACTGGATACAAAGTGACCTCGTTTTGGTACTTGCAGCCCATAATTGAAGGTGGGTGTCTCTCCCGCAGTCCTGCAGGCACAGCCTGGCCAGGGAGGAAGGACAAGGACGACTCACCTTCCTTCTGTCTCATATCCAAAAGGTAGCAGATCCAAATTAGTGACCCACGTGCTCTCTCATTGCCTTTAGCTCACCTCTGTGGGTGTCCCTGGTTATGGGTGAGGTTTGGCAGCAGCGTGGTTTCACTGTTGCGATGAAGGTCCTGCAGTACAAACTCTGAGGCCGGAGCTTTTGGGAGCATGAGACCCTCGCTGTACATGCACAGCCAGGGTTGGGTGCAGTTTGGAACCCAGCTGCTTTTTTGGGAAGATCAGGGAAAGAGCTTGTGGCTTTCCTTAGAGAAGGGGCTGCTTTCCAGCCAGCTGCCCATCTGTGGTGGTGCAACTTCTGCTCCCCCCAAGCAATCACAGTGGATGGGGGTGTTGGAAAAAACCCAACCTATGGAGGAGTACTGCTTACCACACTGTACAATAAACATTATTCCTTAGGGTCCTGTTGTTCCTCCTAGGCAAGAGTATTGCACTGAAGCCCAGGAGTGGAGAGCGATTTGCAGGAGGGGAAGGGCTGGAGACAAACCGATGAACTAAAACCTGGTGGTGAAATGAGTGATGTAAATCTGCTGTGGGGGTATCCTCTGCTTCCCAGATTTTTAGCATGCAGCCATGGTTCTGGCTTGCTTTGAGAACACAGGAAGACACCCCTGTTATTGAACATGTGGCTAGAAATGGCACAGTGATGCTGAGTGGGAGCAGAGGAGGGGGCTCACACTGCTGCTGGCCTCTCTGGCCATGCTGTGCTGGCAGCCCTCCTGGGAGCTGGAGCTGAGCCCTCATGGAGCTGAGACCCCCCTTGCAGCCAGTTCAGGCTCCCTTTGGCAGGCAAGAAGTCACCACATCCAAGAGCACATGATTTTCATTACCCGCGCCTGAATGTCTGCTGGGGCTGAATTGCCTGGATCCCCGAGAGCTGCTCAGTAAGAAGCAGCAAACATTTTCCCTGGGAAGGAGCAGCTGTTTATATATAGTGTGCAGTGGGTTCATGAGTGATTATTAGGAAAACATTCCCTTCTAGTCATAAAAAAGGGCATTTCTGTTGTTTCCTTTCCCCTAAAACAGGCAAGTTGGAGACTCAGGGATTTTCATTTGCCATGACAACCGATGAAACTGCCAAGCCATGTGATATCTTTATCCTTCCTATGATGAATTTTTTTTTTTTTAAATTTGTTAAGGCCATGTTGCTAACAGTTGGGAAACATCAGGTGTTGTTTGCTTTTCTCATGTAGATTAGTCAGGATTTATTTTGCATGTTTTTATTTAAGAGCTGTAGAGAGCTGGAGGGTATTGATATTTCCCTGATGTATGCTAAGGACGGTATCTTAGTTCAGAATTGCTGTATTTTACTGAAGTCTTCCCCACTCTGCCCCCTCTCCCTTTGAGACAGGACCACTCAGCAATAGCTCTGTCTCCCATGGGACAAAAATTATCATGGGACCCATCAGTGCTCTGAGCAGTGATGAGGTTCAGAGCCTTGGAGATGTTGGTTTACACTGGATGCAAATGGTTTAGAGACTATGAACCAATAAATCTTTTGCTGTTCTTATGCCAGGGCAAGGTTTTGCAAAGGCAGAAAGTGTGAGGGATGAGACTCTGGATGCTTGGTCCATGTGAGAGCTTCCCTTGGCTCTAGGTCTGAGCACTTCCCACTAACCAAGAGCCTGGTGGTGATGTTGCTGTCAGCAAAGCTAAGTGCCAGCATTTATCCTCTCTTTCAAAAACTGCTATCTTCTATTTAGGAATTTCCTCAGGGTGCCAAATATAGATTCAACACACACACACACACCAAAAAAAAAAAAAAAAAAAAAAAAAGCCCCACAAACTCAAAACTCAACCCCAAAAACTGCTCTGTTGCTAAGGAATAAAAATAGGTGGTCACCAAGCGGTGCTGACGTGCCAGGCTGTGTCCCCATGTCCGTGCAGCTGCGAGGGCAAAGGTCCCTGTCCCAGTGGCAGCACTGCCCGGGCTGCACACATCACTTTGGCATCAGTGTCTGCAAAGGACTGGCTGCTGCTTGCCTTAAGTAAGCAAGAGGAAGTAAATTTTGTTTCCTAGTCTTAGTCCCAAGGAGGTAAAAACTTCAGAGGGCTGCTGCCAAGAGATAGTAATAGTACAGGAAAAAATATATACATTTTTGTGTGCTATTATCTATAATACAGCAATGTCTGTACTGGAAGAGCCCTGAGAGTATTTTTTGAACAAAAGTACCATTCTTTGGGTGACCTTGGGCTATGTCACAGAGTGGATGGTCATTGATGACATCACAAGGGTAAATATTGGTTCAGAAGAAGCTGCAGTTGTGCCTTCACCTTCTCTCCAAATGCAAATCTTTCTCTGCAGATCTGTGCAATAATTTATTAACCCATGTGGCTGGAAATGGGGAGTAGCTGAGCTGGGTGTAGAGGTGTGCTGAGGTGGAGACATGATTTATCTGGGCTGGAGAGATGCTGTGGCCAATGCCATCTTCTAATATGTGCGTGCATGCACATGTGATGCCTGGTTTTGTCCTCTAGGTACTGCTTGCTGCATCAGCTCTAAACAATAAATCTCAACGACCCTGGAACACAATTTTAAAAATAATGTTTTCAGGTTTTGTACTTCTAGGTGAGCTGTTTGACTAATGTCCCTGCAGTGGTAGGAGGCCTGGAGCAGAAAGCTTCTGCTAAAGAGCTGCCTTTTTGTGTTTAAGGATTTGTTTTAGTGCCAAATTTACCCCCTGCAGTTTCTTGAATTGCAGCTGGTCCAAAGCTGAGATGAGGTTTTAACAGCAGATAGCTGCCCTAGAAGATTAACTGTACATTTGCAGTTGTGTAGGCTAAATAAAAAGTACTGTAACCACCTGAAGCTATAAGGGGAACTGAAAATAGGCTGTGTTAGTGTGTGAGCTAAAATGTAACCAAAACACGAATACTGTTTCTTACCTTCTGAGGAGACCTGTGATACCCTTATAAAAATCTTACTCGGGAGCCATGATATGAAGTTACTGTTATTGAGATACTCAAGGTAGTAAACATACTGCTTTACAAAATTAAGTTCTGTAACCCAGGCTGTAAAATTTAACTCTGCTGTCCCACCCTCAGGTTTTTTCCCCATCTGGGTTGGGTCTCTCCTGCAGCTGTCTGGAGCAGGCAGGCTGGAAGCCTTCCCTTTGGAAACATCTTTGTAAGCCAGTCCTGAAGCTACACCCAAGTCTCTATTGTTTCTACTTTCTTCCCTTTCTGAACAATTTGTTTTCATGAAACATCTGCTGCTCTGGCAGATACCCACAGTTAAAGCTGTACTGCAGTGTTTCTCTGCAGAAATGCAAAGAATATTCCCTGCCAGATCAGTCACTTGCCAGACGGGATGGTTGATCCCAGCTGAGGGGTTCCCATCAGATGAGACCATTTTTAGAGGGGAAGACTTCTTAGAGGGCACATACAGTGCTTGAGCTGGTAGTGTAGTTTCATTAGGAAGCTGAAGTATGCCTGGTACAGGTAAAATGTACTTCCCATCTGGAAATAGGAGGTGGTAAGTTGAAGACCACTGGGGCAATAATGAGCCTAGGAATAGGTCAGAACTTGAATAGGAATAGGTCACCCCAAACTTGACTTTAGTGGCAGAGAAGGCCCCTGGTTTGGGATTCCAAGCTCATCTTTGGAGGCAAAAGCCTGTAACACTCAAATGTATTTTATTCCTCCTATCCTATCACTTCATGTTCTAGCACTTCTAGATAATGCTATCAGTTCTAGATAAGAAACCATCCCTTAAAAGGCGTAACAGAGGCAGAAATCCTTCCACAATGCTAACGTGCTGTGTGGCAAAGTGCTGCCTTTCCTACTGTGGTGGCCCAGGTGTGGTGCACGGCTCACACACAATGTTGCTTGTGAGGGGGGAGCCTCCAGCTGAAACACAGGGTCACTTCTTTATTTCCTCATGTAAGCTGAAAAATAAGCACAACAAAGAACTCTTTTCTTTTAACAATTCACCTCTGGAGCAGTGGGTTGCCCTTGAATTAGGGGGCATGCCTGAAAGTCTTGCCTGGGAATGACAGCCACCTTCTTGAGTCAGCAGGAAGCAGCTGCCCCTGTAACCCAAATGCAAATGACTGACTGAAGATAAAAAAAAAAGGGGTTGCAAATTAATGCCCTGATAATTTCGTGCTTGTTCCTGGATAAAGTTCCCTTAAGAAACTGTCTTGAGGAGGCTGCTTCACTGCACTTCACACTGTAACAAAATGCATGAGAGGAGCTGGTTAGGGGTTGAGTTCCTCTCAGTGAAGTGTTATTGTAGAATCCTAGAATGGTTTGGGTTGGAAGGGACCTTAAAAACCATCTGGTTCCATCTCCCCTGTTACGGGCAGGGAACCTTCCTCTAGATCAGGTTACTCAGAGTCTCATGCAGCCTGGCCTCGGACACTTCCAGGGAGGATTTTCACCAGTCCCTTCCAACCCAAACTATTGTATGGATCTATGATTTTTATCTTTTTTATCTTTCTCTTCCTCTGATGCTGGTGTTGCTAATTTATTACTATTACAATATTCTAATTACATATTTATAATACATTAAAAATATGTTTAAATACATATTACTTTATAGATAAAAATGCATTGTGGAATATCTTTATGTATTATGTATTTAGACGTCAGGTGTGATATATCTGTCTCAAGCCAAAAACTATTTTTTTTTAGGACACTGTTGATTTGGCACAGCCTGGCCTTCACCAATGGCATAACATTGACATGGCATGGCAGAGGAGCATCATGCCTAGGGCAGCCGAAGCTGTGAGGTACCAAGCACAGCCCACACCTCAGATATCCAAAAGTGCAATTAGCTGACATTTAATTACTTATTATTTCTGATAGGTTTGATGGAGAAATGATCTAAATCCCAGTAAATCACAAGGTTACTTAAGCAGAAGTGAAGAGATGGAAATAATGGCTTGTTTTTTTTTCAATTAGGAAGCATTCTTGCTAAGTAAAACCTTATTAGATTTGTTTTTTATTTTATTTTGTTCATACCACAGATTCTGACACAATGGAAACAAGATGGTCAACAGCAGTAAGACATGTCACTGCAGTTAAAACTCAAGCAAATTTTCTTGGATGGCCTGGGTTATGAAAGTGTATCAAAGGCACATAGTCATATTTCACAATACATTTATGATTGTCACTGCTAAATGACATAGTTACACTTGTGCTAATTCTGCACTTGCAACCTCATTTGAGTCACGATGTTCCTGTAAATACTTTATTGAAATTCTTTAGTTGTGATAGTTTTTCTTAGATATTTTCAAAAATGATGGTGTCAAGCTGTCTAATCTTCCAAGTTTTTAGTAGACCTTGTCACCCAGTTTCGAAACTTTTCCACATATGATCATGATGCCACTCAAACTCCTGCTAGCCCAGGAAATGAATGCGTCAGGAGACTTCTTTGCTTTTTACGTATTTGTCATGCACAAGTCTTTATTCCAAACCAAGGCTTTATTTCTCCCCTGTCTGCCTCCTTGTGAGGTGGGCAGCCTGCACTTCACTGCTTGTAGCTGCACTGTCCTCAGAAACCTTGTGAGATACACCTGGAGTTCAACCTGATCTTGCATCATAGACATAAAACCTCATGTAAGCTCCTGATGTGTCCCCCCATTTTAGTGGCTCAGGTCTTGGTGTGGGATCTTTATTTCACCTGGAGAGCTGGACTTAGTAAGCTTTCCTGGCTTTTCCATGCAAGAAATGTTTGTTACCTCTTGGCTGTAGTTTTAAAAATAATTTTGTTGTGTTATTTTTTTGTCCCCTGTTTGGGAAAAGGCTGTTGTTTTTGAGTGGATGAAACAGAATTTTTTGGCTGGATTTCTGGAAATGCTTTTTTTTCCACACTTGGAAGTCAGCCTGTCTGCTGTTCTGGCTGTAACTGCTTCAACACACAAAAACATTTTGCTGCAGAGTGTACAGCTTGGTGGTCACAGGATGTGCTAAAATGTAGCCAAGACCAAGGGAGTGTTTTGAGCATGCAGTAGTGTCCCCATTCCCAGGCATGTCTTCAAAGATGTTTATAAAAGCATGTGTTAATATTGCACCAACTTTTTTGCAGTTAAAATGCAGGTTCTGACAGTAAATGGAGTGTCAGGCTGTTCTCATGACTGTATCCTGAGTACCCTGGGGCTGCTGATATGTAGTTTGTTCAGACACTATTGAGGCATTATGGCTGTGCATGCTAGCAAGTTTATTTAATCCTAAAGAAATTAATTTTCTGTTTATAATTTTGTAACTACTGTGTGTACCTCATTATTCCTACGTGGCACAGAAATCTGATTAGTTTATCTGTGTGAGGAGAATTATTATTGATTAACAGTCAAATCCTCAGATGTGTGATGGAACATAACTTGCTGTCTACAGGTGATATTTAGCACCTCCGTGGCCGTTTCCAACACTGATGTGCACAAATGTCTCTAAGTCTCCTCTTCCTCCAGGAGCTGGAAAAGTTAGATGAGGACACTGCACCAGGCAAGCTGTGAGTTGCTTGATCTCTCCTGAAGGGTCTTTGGTGGCACTGAGATCCACAAAGATATCCAACCCAAACACCTTTCCACCATGCAACCAAAAAGGATTAATGATTGTGTTAATGCTGCTCTTGACACCAGTAGTAGCAAAGCCCTTCAAAAGACTTCACTTGGAAGTGGAGAGCCTGGACACAAAGCCTTTTCACCAGGGGTGGCTGGAATATGTGAAAATCCAAAGTTTGTTCCTGAGTGTGAGATCTGTAACCTCTGGTGTTAAGCCAAGCAGGCAGATGGAGAGGGCAGTTGCAGGCAGTTACCTCTGATGTGCAGCCATGGCTGGGGTGAGGCTGGGGTGTCTTGTGTTAAGTGGGAGCACCACAGCAGAGCATCCTGTTCTCTGGAGCTCTGGCTCCAGGCTCTTCTTTGGGGTGATACTGGTGCTGGATTTACCTGCTTGTTCTGTGGTGAAGCAGCTGTAATTGCTGGTCACTGGGTTCCTCTGTAGTACCTGCACAAGCTCCTGGTGGCCAGCTCATGTGTGAGCCATGACCTGAGCAAAGTAGTTCAGTGAGCTGCAAATTTTCTATGGTGGCAAAAGAGGCAAGGGGGAAGGCCTGTGTGCTCTGTGTGGTCATTGATCCAAACCCCCTCAGCTTCAGCTTTCCTTTTATTTATAGAAATATATTGGTGGGATAAAACATACATCTGATATGTGGCAACTTATACCTACTCAGCTTGTTTGGTTTTTGTAGGAGAAACATCCTGAGTGAAACATTGAGGAGCATGAATCTCTCTATGGGGTAGAGCTGAGGTTTTCATCATGGTTTTTTTTCCAGATGCACTTTTTAAAACATGTCTAAACTTTGGAATGATCAGCAGCTCATCAGCCAATGTTGCTGGGTCTGTATGGTGGCAAAAGAGGCAAGGCCTCCCTGCACTATGTGCATAGTTGCATGATGCCTCCTGGAAGTGTTGGATGGATTTGTTGAGCGCTGTTGGGACCTTCTCCCTTCCTTGAAGAAGTATGTTTAGGATTGCCAGAGCAGAGGCAATTGGATTTAGCTCACCTGCAATGGCAAGTGTGATGGGAAGAGTTAGAGATGTCAAGCTCTGCAACCCCAAATGCCTTACATAAATCTTTCTCCCTTGATTTTAGAAAAGACATTGCTGGAGTTTCAGTGTTGCACCATGCCAAGAGCATGTATCCTATGGACTTGTGGTTTTGCCACCGTCGGCACAGAGGCATGAATGATCCAGACTTTATTGGGAATTAAATCTCTCTTAATTTTTGTAGTGTGAACGGAAGTGAAATTAAACCCTATGGAGATGAGGAGTGAGGAAGGTGGGCAAGGAAGCAGAGGGAAATCCAGCCTGCTCATTTGCAGAGGGGCATGAGCTGGGCTTATGCTTTCTGAGTGCAGGAGCCTGCTTGGGTTGGCAGGTGCTTTGGAAACGAAAATATTTTAT
Source organism: Cisticola juncidis (assembly GCA_013400215.1). Lineage (NCBI taxonomy): Eukaryota > Metazoa > Chordata > Aves > Passeriformes > Cisticolidae > Cisticola > Cisticola juncidis. The sequence goes on along the minus strand of VXBR01007648.1, from coordinate 1,761,608 downwards.
CCCGAGTTACGTAATGCAGCAGCATGTCCAGACCTGAATTCCCTGCAATTTTCTGGCCTGCGAGGAATAATTTTCTGCTTGAAATATTAGCCTTAGCTTTGAATTTTGTGGCTCATATGGCATATGCAATCAGTGTAATATCTGTATACATAAGTGCTGCTGTTTGAACTTGAGGTGTTTGGGTAAATTTATTTTTGTTTATAGCTGCTGGATGATGAAAACCAGAAAATAATTGTTTATTAAGAAGTGTATAAATACATCAAAACCTGTTCTGGCCTGCTGATTAGATCCAGCAGGTGAAAAGGCTGCAGATCCTTCTCTGTGTCTAATTGCAGCACTAGGTTTTAATGGGTTTTTGAGGTGGGATAGAGCTGAGGTGCATATTATCAGCATTCCTGGCTTGATATGGTTTTGGTCTTAATCCTTAAATGGGGAGAAACCTTTGCAGCTGTGGATAGTTTGTTCTTTTGTTCTGTTTTGTTTTTCATCCATCTCTTTACTGGGCAGAGAACTGGTTGGATGGCTGAGCCCAGAGAGAGGTGGTGAATGCAGCTACATCCTGCTGGCAGCTGGTCCCAAGTGATGTTCCCAAGGGCTCAGTTTCAGGGACACTCCTGTTTAATATCTTTATCAAAGATCTGGAGAGAGGGTCAGGGGTACCCTCAGTCAGGTGGCTGGTGGCAGTCAGGTGGATCACATCAAGGATGGGCAGGAAGGCTCTGGAGAGGGATCTGGACAGGCTGGATCTGAGGCCAAGCTGGATGTGAACCTCTGTTCAACAAGGCAGTGTTGGGTCCTGCACTTAGATCACAGCAATCCCAGGCAGCATTACAGACTGGGAGCAGAGTGGCTGGGAAGATGCTCAGTGGAAAAGGACCTGGGGGTGCTGGTGAACAGCAGCTGAACATGAGCATGGGAAAAGCATGCTGCAGCTTCTGCATTCCCTTTCAGGTGCCTCCATGGGAGCAGGAACTTGTTTGTGCAAGCTTGGGTGAGAGAAGGAGAGGTGAAAGTCCCTGGTGCCTGTGCTTTTGGTTTGGGTGGATCTTGCCAGTCTTCTGGTTGAATTGGAATTAATAACTGAAAAATATCAAAAGCATTTATTGCACCGTCTTGCCCAAACAGAGAAACACTGAGGTTGTGGAGCATGTCCTGAGAAGGGCAGTGGAACCGATGAGGGGTCTGGAGCACAAGTCTGATGAGGAGTGGCTGAGGGAGCTGGGGGTGTTTAGCCCGGAGAAAAGGAGACTCGGGGAGATCTCTTCATTTTACAACTGCCTGAAAGGAGGGTGAAATGAAGTAGGAGTCAGTCTCCTCTCTCACGTGAAAAGCAATAGGATGAGAGGAACAATCAAGTTGCATCAGGGGAGAATTAGATTGGGTATTAGGAAAAATTTCATCACTAAAGGGGTGATGAAGCACTGGAACAGGCTGCCCAGGGAAGTGGTGGAGTCACCATTCCTGGAAGTGTTTGAAAAGCATGTAGATGTGTCAGTTAGGGAAATGCTTTAGTGGTGGACTCGGCAGTGCTGAACTTGATGATCTTAGAGTTTTTTTCCAACCTTAATGATTCTATGAATCTGTGAAAGCTAGCTAAGTCTAAAACACGTCCTGCTGTCCTTCAGCTGCATTCCCATTGATGGACCCCTCTCCAGGTGGTCATCCTGCTTCAATTTATCCCTCCTGGCCTCTTGTTCTGTCCACAGTGACCATGTATGGGGTCACATGATGGAGTGAAGCAGAGTAGTTATACAAATGAAATAAAACCCCACAAAACTGATCCTGTGTGAGGCTGGCAGGAACAGCTCATGGAGGCTGGTTGGGATGCCAGCTGCATGAACTGCCTCAGGGAAAAACAGGGGTGAAACCAAATTTTCTGCCGTGCTGCCAGCCTTGGACTCTACTCCTGCTTCATCTCATGACAGGGCATGTCTCTGTGCTGTAGTGTTTGATTTAAATGAATGTGGTGAGGGATGGCTGAAGCATGGACTGGCATCCCATCTCCTGCCCTCACTGCAGGGTCTTGTCTCCTCCAGGGGGTGGGATAGGCAGCTGTGTCCTGAACACTTTAAACCACTGCAGGGATGCGAGGCAGGGCCTTGCACCTGCAAACACAAGAGAAGAGAGGGGAAGAAAAAACTGAAACCCACACCAAAAAAAACCCAAGAAAACAAAAACAAATAGAGAAGTTGTGCTCTGCGTTTTTTTTTTTGGTTTTTTTTTTTAAGCATATAATTCAATGTGCTGTATTGCTGAGGTGCACATTCCCCAGCTGTGGTAAGTGGGGTAGAGGTTGAGACACATCTTCTCTGGGGAGAGGGGAGGGGTAGTGTGAGCCTGAGTCAGCAGCAAAGGTCACTTGGCCGCCCTGCTTGGCATGCAGGAGGAGAGGATCTCGTAACTTGGCCAGTGCAGTGTTTGTGTGTCCAGCACAGACAGGGCTTTGGGGCAGCTGTGCACTCAGGGGGGAACACCAGCTGGGGGGGATAGGGCAGCCATGGGCAGCTTCACTGCCCACTCTGCCTCACAAAGCACTGCTCACTCTTCCTTGCTGCTTCCTTTGCTTTCTCCCTTCCCATGCCTTGACTTCTTGTATCTCTTCAGTTCTGGTATTTAATCTCATCATTGCATGGTTTGTTTTATGGTCTTGGCTCGTCTTTCCGTTCCCACTTGGGGTCACTATCAGATATGATTAGTCCTAGAGCCTAATGAAGGGGATCAGACATAACTCTAGGGTATGTCTGAGCCATTTAGCATTTCTGACTGCAAAGATCTGCAGAGAAAGTTCATTTTTAAACTTCCTAAGAAGATAAATTTGAATTTTGGATTGTTTAGGGTGCAAGTAATGGAACTGAAATCTCTCTGGGTGAGGCATACCCTCTGGAGTGTGAAGAATCCCAGGAATAATTATGCAGTGCTGCATGAGTATCATTAGTCTTGAAATAGCTTTTGGTGGATGATCACGTTTTTCGGCATGGCAGAAGCTGGTGTGAAACCTTGAAACCTTATGTTAAAATCCAGTCTTTATTTAAGAGCACTGTCAATATGTGTTTAATACTGCTTTTGTTATCCAGTCCCTCTCTGGGAAAGCCAGTCACGGAGATATGAAAAGATTACACAAAGTAAGAACCCCAGAAAAGAAAAAAAGGGTGCTTGCTTTGGGGCTGTTTCTTAAGGCCCCACTCTTTCACTCTTCTAAGAGAGGATGGTCTGCAAGGGCTTGTGTGTTGGAGCAAGGTGAAGTCAGAGCATCCTCAGGACACCTCCAGCTGCTACTGTTTGATGGCACTGTGCTGCACCGTGTCCCTGACCCGGGTGCAGTGACCCGCTTGAAGTGACACGTCTGTGCAGTGACTCAGCTGTGTTCCTACTAACCATCTGCTGATGTGATGCAGCTCATTAGTCACTAATTGGTGTGGTTACCCTTTTTTTAGGCTGTTGGAAAGGCCAAGGGCCACATAGATGTGAAGCAGCTGAGTCAGTCTTGTACCTCTTTTGCCCTCAGGTCCACCAGACTCTTGGTGGTGCTTGGAGAGCTGTTTCAATGTTCCCTGCCTGGCAGAAACAGACTGTCTCAGCTTTATCTTGTGTTCTCTGATTGTTTGACTCTAAGCCTATCACAGCTGTTTGGTGGGACTGGAGTCTGTAGCTGGAGCCTTTTGATGTGTGTTGCAATGAACTCTCCAGAGGAAGGACCTTTAGAGGCAGTGGGAGACAGCGCCCTGACTTTGGACTGAGCATGAGCAGCTGGTTTCACCCAGCCTGCATTTTGCTGCCTTCATCAGCTCTGTAAGAATCTTCTAAGCAATCTGGGGATTTACTGAGGATTTACTGAGCACTTTCATGATACATTATTCACCCCATTCTCCACCCATCTGCCCCATACTTCTCCTACACTTACCATCTTTGATTCTACCACCTCATTCTTTACCTCATCTATAAGTGTACTGGTGGGTTAAGTACTAATGTTGTGGTTTTGCCTTACATGGTACCTGAACTGATGGTGTGTAAATCTGTCTCTTTTCTGGTATCTTGAGGACAGGTCTTTGATGCCATATGTAATACCTGGATCCTCCTGAACATAGCTGGATTTGGACACTGTCCTTTGCTTCCTTGTCTCTGGGTTTTTCATTCTGCCCAGAGTGTCCGGCTGCATTTCCTCTGGCTGTTGTTGCTTTCCTGGGAGGTTACAGACCCCTTTTCTGGGCCCAGCATTGGCAGCAGTGCTTGGGAGCCCTGGAGATGGAGGTGTGGCTGCTCATCCCTCATGACTTGCTCAGCTGCAGCAAATGCATTTGTCAGCATCTCAATTCTGCATTTGTCTGGTCCTCCTCGTGCTGTGAGTGGCTTAGGAAGCCATGTGCATCTTCCCCCATGTAGGAAGGGGGAAGATCCTGCCCATCTCCTGTGACATTGCTGAAATATCAGTCTCTGCATCCTGCCAAGGAGCTTGGATTTGGGGCATGGAGTGTGCTGGGTAATTCCTAAGTTCCACTCTGTTCACTTCCCATTTGAGCAATCTAAAGATTCCTCACAAAACTAAAGAAAGTTATCAGAGTAGTAATAATCCTAATAGCATAGGTTATTTCTTCTCTTCTAAAACCTCTTGCACTTCAGCTAAACTGTTACCCTGCTTTTCACTACACTTCTAGCACATGAGCTCTTTCTGTTTTTAAGGCAAGCACTGCTGCTCTTGTTTTCAAATGAAGTCCCCTACCTGTTCTGCCCTCATGTGTGCCCAAGCCCTGCTCTGTGTGCGCCCAGTGTGCTCCTGAAGGACCTCATGGTGGGGTTTGGGATATTTCCCTAACAGGAGTAAATTATGTGATCCCCTCAGACAATGTGATCAAGTCCATGCTGTCCTTTGGAGCTGATGCAGTTAAAAGCAAAACAAACATTTGGGAACATTTAGGAATCGGTGTCTCAGGTTTGTGGAACACTGCTTGGAAAGCTGAGAACCCAACATCTCTAACTTGTGGGGAGCCAGATGAGACCACACAGGATCAAAACGGGACCAAGGTTTCACAGCAGCTGACTTTGACTACGTGGATGCCCCAGCTCAGAGTGAAAAGTGCTCTTCTCCCTTATCTGAGGAGCCATGTGTGTGCCAAGAGACCTTTGTTCTGAATATTTGGAGTAATAAAGTTCAGCAGGGATAAAAGGGCATGTCCCCACTGACTGTTCACACAGCATTGTGCTCTCTGTCTCTCTCGCAGCTGCGTAAATGAGTATGGAAGATTATGATTTCCTCTTCAAAATTGTTTTAATCGGCAACGCCGGGGTGGGGAAGACCTGCTTAGTCCGTCGCTTCACTCAGGTAAGGCTGGCCACCTCTTGGATTGTGGAATGTTGGGATGGGGACAGCACTGGTGTGGCATTGTAGAGCCTGTGGGTCTGTGCTGAGGGCTCTGTCAGTGTCACAGCTCCAGAAGGTTCTGTTGTTCACATGCATGGTGCACATCACCTGCACTGTATGCATCACATACAGTGACATACTGGCACAAGCAGAGCACCTGTACCTTATGCTGCACCTGGCCCTGTTCTGGAGTTTGTGCTGCAGGAAACCTCATTCCTCTCTGAAGCTGGAAAGTCCCCTCTGAAAGCCACTGGGACAACTCTTCCTGTTTTAGTGGTGCTCTGGAGCAGTTATAAGACCAACACCTCTCCTGGTCTCTTCCCCAACCTTTGCTGCACTAAGGGCTCCCTGTTATTTGTCATTAGAAACTCAATGATCTGGGTCCTGAGCTGTCAGTCCAGTGCCTTTTGTTGTGGCAGAATAGCCTCTGTGATCCAGGGCAAGGCATGATGCATTGTGAAGCACAAGTTGTGGGGTTTTGGTTGCACTCTCCACTAGAAATTCTAGGCAGTTTTCCCCTTCACTGTTAATTTTAGTTTTGAAGCTATAGTGATTTTAGATGCTCTCCAAAAACATGTGGCAGTCAGTGGCAATAAGACTAGTCATACCCAAAAAGTTAACAGCAAAAATCTTCAGCAACTTCTGCTGTTTGTTCTTTGGCAGCACAGCTGCTGTAGGGGATGGATGTGCCCCAAAATCAGCCTGATTTGGTAGACCAGAAATCAAAAAGCTCTCATTTTGTTTGCTGCTGCTCCTTTCTGGCAGTGCTGCAATCAAATGCCACCAGCACTGTGCTGTCCCTTGCCATTGCTGTGGCACTGGTGATGGCTGGCTCTGTGCTCCACTCCTGAAATGCTGTGCAGAGATGTGACCCCACTGTGGAGAGCTGCCAGAAATGCCTATCAGTGCCAGAGGGTGCTGTGGAGGCAAAAGGGAAGGTGTGAGGTTGCAAAAGGTTGCAAATGCATCCCATCCCACACAGATGTTCACACATTTTTCAATGCACTGGGAAGCAGGATGGAAGGTCCTCACCCTTCCCCTCTTCTTCTAACTCTACAGAAGGGCTTTCCCTCTCTCTTTTTTCCTCCTTTTCTTTTTCTGTGTTCCTACCTCTCAAGTCAATGACTTGCTGCACAACTAGGGATGTATAAGGCAGGGAAAACACAACAGGGTTGAATTTCTGGTAACCTTCATGCTGGGGAAATGTCACACTCTAAATGTGATGGAAGTAAGTGTAATAGGAAGGGGACAACGGATGAATAGTTTTGAAGATGGAAAAAAGTGAGGATTGGCACCTAGCGAGACTTTTGTAGAAATAAGTTTAATCTAACTCTTGTTTTATTCCAGGGCCTTTTCCCACCAGGGCAAGGAGCCACGATTGGGGTTGACTTTATGATTAAAACTGTGGAGATAAACGGTGAAAAAGTAAAGGTAGGAGCCTGATGATTTAAAGTGTAAATTCATGTGGCAGTACCATAGCTGAGGTTTCTTGCTGCAGCCCTTCCACTGCTGGAAGACACTCAGGGAAGGGCATAGCTTGGGCAATGCAGGGTCTAACAATCCATGTGCCCCTCTCCATCATTACTATCAGGATTGTAAAAGTGAACCTACTGGAGGGGAGGAAATGGAACAGGGAGACCTTGCAAAACTGTTAATCCTTGCTTAGGAGACAGTAAGGTCATGCTGGTCTCGGATTGAGGAAGCCCAGAGAAGCATTTCAGTGCAGCCTCTGCTCACTGTGTTTCTGGTAAGCAGAAATTTGTTGCATCCCCACTGGGATGTGCTTGAGGAAAGTCTCCTGTGAGCTCCCAAGATGGGCACTGGGGAGAGCAGACGTCTGGACTTGTGTGCTTCTGCACAACAAAGGCTCTTCTTCCACTTCTGCCAAGGTACAGATTTGGGAGAAGCGGAGCTGATCACAGTACTTGTGTTTCAGCCAACAGGTTGAACTGCAAAGGGCAAAGTTCTACGTATTTTTAACTCTTTCACCCTCTAAAATAGGGTGGAAGCGATTTCTGGGAAACTGTCCTTGTCCTGAGCTGACTCCCAAACTGAGCCTGAACATCACTTGGCAGAGAGCTACTTTGCCTGGGCCAAAACACACAAAGCATGAGATTGGAGACCAATCTCATGCTTTAATGGGGTCCATGGTTGGGTTCCAGAGCACAGAAATGCTGGCTGCTACCATTTTGTTCATTAGTAGAGGTTTCACTTGAGCTGCTGTGTATCTGAGATGAGAAAAAAGTACAGTTACTTGAGCCTCTAATATCAAGGTATCCATGGTCCCTAAGCTGCTCCTGGATTTACTCTGTCTGCAGAGAATTCAAGGGCATTAAAATGAAACCCAGGAGTTTTCCCCTTACTGTCTTTATCAAACCCAATAGTGAGCAAATGCAAGAGTGTCTGGGTGTGACACTGAGACCTCTTTTCAAGCTTAAGTGATGGGATGGAAACAGTGAATTTGGGCAGATTTTCAGCCCTGGGTTTTTTTTTAACCTGTACCACAGCACCACAGAGGAGTTTTAAGAATAAAATGGGGTGTTGTGTTGCTAGGTTTAGGACATGTTTTAAGAACCGTGGTCATGTCAGCAAGCTGCGACTCCACTGCGTGAGGAGCTTACAGACCTATGGGAAGGGGTCTCCTGCTTCACCAGGAGACCTTCCCACCTGGGCAGGTGAAGGACAGGAGGTAGAAAATCCTTCACCTGATAAAGACCAAGTTTATATTTAGCACGTGGCTGTGCAAGTGGGCCAGAGCAGCAGGCAGGGAAGCAGGGAGGAGCACGTGTGGCCCAGGAGGTGCTGGGGCTCAGCTTGCTGGTTGTGATGCTCATTAGCAGGGCTGGCCAGGACAGGAATGCTGCTTGTCCCATGCTCCTCAGACAGCAGAGATGTTTCTCTCAGCCAAAAGCAGCTCCAGTGAAGCAACTCAGGGGATCTGAGGTGGTAAATGGTGTCATCACTGTGCTGGAGGTGGAATTCGTTTAAATCAGCGGCCTCAAGACTGTCTTGGTCATTAGAGGGAGAAAAGCAGTCTCAAGGGACATGAATCCCATCCATTTCAGGTACCTCTCCTTTTCAAGTATCTGGTTTGTTGTCAAATTCTGCTGGAGCCTTTAGAACATCACCAGTATATGAGGTCTGGGATTTATACTGGTGATGTTACCTCAGGATTTGCTGCGTTTGAAGTGTTGCTCCTGTGGTAGAATCCTGTTTAAAGACTAATTTGGACTGAGGGTGCAAAGTTCTTAAGAGAATACTGCAAATAGTTGTGCCTGTATGAGCTGTCTCAGGGGCAAGGATGGTTCAGGGAAGCTCTGCAAGCTAAATGAAAGTCTCTGCTGCCCCGCAAATATCTGATGAATGCACAAGTGTCGTCACTGAATCACCTTGGGGCAGGACTATGTGTCACAGAGCCTTAGCAAGTGCTGGCTGATGTATCTGCTATATTTCATGTGGCCAATACCGGGTTTTAAAGTCCTTCTCCTGCCCTCACCAGTGCAGAAAATTGGAGTTTCAGTGACCAAGCCTTGGTGGCAACTTGGTAGGATACATTTGGGCATTGGAAAGAACCTTTTTGAGTCTGGAAGGCAAACAGATTTCTTTCAGTGGTCTTGTACACGAAACTTTTTGAGTAAGCAGTGCTTGTGAGAATAAACATTTAATGAGAGGGGAAAGCAGGGATGTGTCAGAAAACAGAGCTGCACTGGCTGTTAGCTCATTTAGCAGTGCCCAAGCCATGACTCTCTTGCCTCTGTGCTGGGCTGCCTCCCCTGCACGTCAGCTGGGATCCAGAATGAGGGAGCAGAGCTGTTTACCAAAAGAGTTTTCAGATTTGAAAATAAATTATGGATTTCTGGGGAAAAGTATTTTCCAGCTTTCAAGATAGCATTATAAACTCAGTGGAGAGGGACTCATTAGTATGAAAGCTGTGTGCAAGCTTTTCCAGATATGAAAAGCTACCAAAGCTCACTGCCGAACGAGCTGAGAGAGCACTGTGCAGTTGTGAGGGGATTCTGATTTGCCTGGCTTCTTCCAATAAACTCCAAAAATACTCTGGATAACTGCAACTATCTCCATGAGCTAGAGGAGAGGCATTCTTATTCCTTCTTGGGAATGGAAGCCGCTGTTTTTAGACATCAGAAGTGGGAGAAGTGACTTTCTCCCTCCAGCCCCTCCAGGCTGGCAGCTCTGCCCACTGCAGAGGGAGATGCTAGAAGCTGCATGGAAGCCGACAGACCCGCAGCTTCCAGTGCCAGCTGACTTTGTGCCTTGCATTTCAATCCACAAGTGCAGGAACAGAAACAAATAATGCTGGGGGAAGGGAAGCCAAAGGGAGAAGAGCAAAGTGCTTTCCCAGCCTTTACTCTGATGGGGATTTTTTAAGGTCAAAATGGTGCTGCTATCAAATAAAAAGAAATTAAATAATCTTTGTTTTTTCCCTTTTCCCACCCTTCCTTGCCGTGGCCAAAGCTGCAGATCTGGGACACGGCAGGGCAGGAGCGGTTCCGGTCCATCACGCAGAGCTACTACCGCAGCGCCAACGCGCTGATCCTCACCTATGACATCACGTGCGAGGAGTCCTTCCGCTGCCTGCCCGAGTGGCTGCGCGAGATCGAGCAGTACGCCAGCAACAAGGTCATCACCGTGCTCGTGGGTAAGGCCCCCCGCCCCGGGGAGCTGGCAGGGCCCTGGGCCCAGCACTGGGACCCTTCCCTCTGCAGATGACCCCAGGGTGCCATGGCCACCTCCTGCTGTGTGGCCCTGCTGTGGGTCTGTGACCCAGTGCCTTGGGAGGGTCACCCACGGCTTTGGCCAGCTCAGACTGCAGACACCAACTGGGGGAGCTGCCCCGGAGCTCAGCACCAGGGCAGAGCCTCCGTGGAGCCCGAGACCCACAGTGTCCACTGGCTCACCTCAAAGTGGAATGAGAGAGGGGCCGAGGACTTGAGTTCTGAGAGAGCTTACCCCCAAAACGGTTCAAGCTTCAAGGACCTTGACAGGCGAGATCCCAGGGTTTAAATCCAGGGGAGGGTCTTAGGGAGGGGACAAATAGGAATCTTTTCCAATAGGAAAAGAACAGGGGAGGACGTACAGAAGTGAATGGCACACAGGGAACCAATAATTAACAATGAAGGGAGGTCACAACTCAGGTAAACCAATGACAGCTCGAATTGACAGACCTTTCCAGAACAAGGGGATGGTGGAACAAGGATTGGCAGGGAAGGGTCGGGAAACAGGGGAAGGGTTAAAAAGATTGACAACTTAGGAGGCAGTGACAACTGGAGAAAAGTCCATTGTAACCAAGGAGGAACAGAGGGAAAAACCATTATAATTAAAACCCAAGCCACTGCAGGTCTAAGGCTGTCGCATGCAGAGGGGGATGGATGCCTCCCACCACTCGGTGTCGTAAGGGACTGAAGTGTAGATGGTGCAGCTACCACCGAGCGAGGATAAGAGCAGTTCCCCTCGAGACTCCAAGCTCAGATCTCCAGTAATAAGTGAGGAGCTGCTCGAGCTGATGATGTCTGTAGTTTGCCATACTCCACACGTGTAGGACAACCAGTCCTGTCTTAAGTGGTCAGGATCTGGGAACCACATCAGTTGTGGGGATCACAGCATTCATAGATGGGGCAGAGCTGGAAAACGGGATGTTCTTGCATGGATTTTAGGGAGACTAAAAATAAACAACTGAATGTTATATTAATCTGTAGAGCTTCAACTCAAGGCGAAACAGACCTCAGGCCATCTGTCTGCTGCGAGCAAGGGGAAGGTTATTTTGCCTACCAGTGCTTTTCCATGCTCTGCTTTCAGCATCTCATAGTTGGAACTTGGCTTTTAAAGGTCCAAGAATATATAAAGAGCAGTGGAAAAATAACTTGGGAAAAGCTAAAAAGTTTCATGCTACAGTATCACCTTCAATAGTTTGCTATTTAAATGAAAAAATCTAGGTCATTGAAAGAGGTGTCTAAAAGTGTATTTTAAAGGAGAAAAAAAATCTTTCTTTGACATGCCCCAGTGCTATCTCAAGTGAACTGTGAGGTTTATAGAGCTTCCATACAAGAAACTCATACTCCATGAGTGTGGCCTGGATACAAATGGTGCAGAATTAATTAATAAATGACTAACAAAGGTACATTAATTTTTTCAGTGAACATTAAGTTAATTGCAAGCATCTACAGCACAACATATAAATCATATTTCAGTCATAAAACACTCTTTGAAGATGGTGACACCCATAAATCTCTTGTGTTGAATGATAATCTGTTTAGAAGGGTAACTTCAGTGCATTCAGTGGGTCCAAGACACTGCTTTATTGGGAAAGGAGATCTTTGATGTGGGGAAGGCAATGAGGGAAGACTTGCTGGTGGAAACACCACCTTTTCCTCCCACAAGCTCTCACAAAATTGCTGGTAGGAGAGGGGCCAGGAGAGCTTTCCTCCTGAACATGCTGAGTCTGTGAAGAGAGTGTCCTGTTATTGCAGGTCCTGGTCTGTTACCTTCATTGTAAGATTAATTTACAGCAGAAACATCACATTTGAGGTTAAGTGGCTAGCAACAGTGTATAATCGTATCAGATGCTTGCTTGAGGCTTTAATCAACTCTGCTACACAGAGCTCTCTGTACCAAAGGGTTGGTTTCTCACCCCACCTCACTCTGCAAGTGCCCCCCAAGCCCATCCCTCTTCCAGGCTCCACAGCCAAATCCTGTTCTGGAGTATTGAAATGGGAACTTTTCTTCCATGCCAGGCTTTTTAAAAAGCTCTGATGAATATCACATTTAGTGCCTCATATGCTATAATTGACATTTTAAGTGCTCCTCAGAGCAAGCACAGGAGATTTTTCAATAGATGTTAGCATGGAAATCCTTTAATGTTGGTTGATAGCAGCAAACAGATGCACTGGTGCTAAATTAAAGCAAACTGGCTTGGATGTTCACAGGGCATATTTCATTACGTGAGCTGGTATTAAATGGACTCTGGTGTTTCAGGAAATTCATTATTTGGAGGGCAGAACAAACACTAGAGGTTACATATCCAAACCACTGTCCATACATATATTGAACCAAACTCATTTATCCTTTTTAGACCTCAGTTTTTCTTGGTTTTGAAATCAAATTAACTCCTTTTCTAAAATATTTTATCAATGCAGGTAATAAGATTGATTTAGCTGATAAGAGGGAAGTCTCCCAGCAAAGAGCTGCAGAGTTTTCTGAAGCACAGGACATGTACTATCTGGAAACATCAGCAAAGGAGTCGGATAATGTGGAAAAACTCTTCCTGGACTTGGCCTGCCGGTTGATCAGCGAGGCACGACAGAACACCCTTGTGAACAATGTCTCATCCCCCTTACCAGGAGAGGGGAAAAGTATCAGCTACTTGACTTGCTGTAATTTTAATTAAAGAGCTGGCGTGTGATTGCCCCTTCTGCCATGGGCCAAGTGGATTTTTCTTTTCTATGCTGGGATTTATCTCCTTGAAGGAATTCCTGCCAGTCTGACCCATCTGGCTTACTCAGAGTCAGGTTACAGTCCTGGAAACATGGCAGGCTGATGGCTCCAGCTGCATGGCAATGTAGCAGAATACAACAGGGTTTAAATTTCATTTTTTCATGCAGTCTGTGGAGCAGGTCAGAAAAGGAAGAGTTGCACAAATGCTTCATGTAATGCAGAACATGAGCTGTTTTGTTTCCTTCTGTGGGAGAGTAGACCAGCCTTTCTTGAAGATACTGAAGACATCAAAATCCCTCTTACAGAACAGTGTGTTTGATCCTTTTTAAAGTAAAACAAAGTGAGAAGAAACGCAACAATGAACACTGTCTTTGGACTACCCTGGCCATCTTCTGGGCTGTCAGCGAGCTCTTAGGACGTGTACATAACGTCTGCCCCTGCCTCTTCATGGAGGACTCTGGTGTTTGAAATAGTGTTATGTCTCTCATCTACAGGCACTTTCATGAACGTGGAATAAACAAAAAAGTTACATTTAGCAGCATTTTCAAGATTGAAGAAGACATGGATATGGCTCAGTTGCTCTCTTTGGTGCTAGCAGTTCAGCAAATACTCCATAGGCCAAATGTAGTCTTATTACATTACTGTCTTCTGAATGTGTAACTTAGACTGGTTAGGAAAAAAAAAAACACTAATAAGCACTGTTCATAAAATAAAAAAATCTCATTACCTCTTTTTCTAGGCCTGAACATAGTGGGAATGGACTGTGTGTTTCTTTGATATCCATCCAACAAAGGATGAAAAGACTTTCCAGAAATAAAAATGAATAAATAAATTTAACCATTCCCCCTCTAATTAGTCATGTCCTGATGTAAAAGCCTTGGGAAGGATTACTGGTGGACTTGGCAAAAGTGCACCAGACATGACCAAAATCTTGTGAGTGTGTGGATGGCATATAAGGGTTCAGAGGAGGCACAGTCTGAACTGGCAGTCTGCAATGTGTCCAGCTGAAAAACAAAGCCTGTAGATGACAGCTCTTGTTGGAAGGCAGGAGTACAAATTTGTAGAGGGTTTGTTTTGATGGTAAGTGGAAATAGCGATGGGTTAAAAGTGGTGTCCCTCCATGTCTGCCCCATCCAGCTCTCACCTTGTGGAACTGCTCTCAAAGGTGCTCTTAAAGGTCTCTTCTTGGCATCTGATCTCTCTGCTAGGGTAGCTTTTAGGTTCAGGGCTGTAGAGTCATTTTATTTACTTGATGCTTTGTACCCTTAATCCCAAACTCCAGTACATCTGACTGTTTAGGCAATTTCTTCCTCCAGCAGCCTGGAGTTAGTGATGTTATCCACCTCTAGTGCCATACAATGCATTGCAAATTTACATGTTGGCATGGAAGCAAAATCAGAAGATAGTGAATGCGCACATAAACAATTATATTTAGGAGTTTGACTTCAGTTCAGCTAATCTGGATAAATCTCTCCTGGTCATTACATGGCTGTGATATGCTGCAATTTAGAGTTAATCAATTTAATATTATTTGGCTTTTACTGAAGATTATAACAGAGCTTTTGTATTGACATTAAAAGCTGCCAGTAAGTACTCCTTGGAAAAAAAAAAAGTGATTAAAAAAAGAGGCATTTTGAAATGTTTATTTTGTTTCCTGGAAAGATTTCTTTGGGTTGTATCATGTTGTGCCTTTGATACGTAATGGAGAGCTGTCTCTGTCAGGGGTATTGGTTTGTCATATGGCCATTTTTAACATTTTCTTGCTATTTTTAGGTCATTTTTATGACTAGTGGTATAAGGAAGATGTAGAAGTTGTGGTATGAGGCTTCTTTGTCATTTAGGGAACATTTAGCAAAGAGCTTCTGTAAGTGTGAGGTGTTGGGGAACACGTCATCTGCTGCTCTGCTCTGGTCCATTTCAGTCTCTCTACATGTTGTAATCCGGAGGATTTGGGAATGTGTGGGACTTGGTGGCTTCTTCTGTGCTGGACCACGTGATACAGCTTGTGCTGAAGAGCAGTCTCTTTCTTCTTGAGCATTCCCTAAATCGCCAAATGCAGCTTCATCTGAGCTTGTGAAGAGCACCCAACTCCAAGACAGCTGATTCTGCACAGCTCTTAGGTAGCTCTTTAGAGCTGGGTTCAGAGTGTTCCATGGCAGGTAACACTCAAGTTAAAAATCAATACCATGTGCATTTATTTGTAGTAGCTCTTACTCCCCAAAACTGGACCAGTCAGCACATACTTGGTAACAAATAGGGCAGGGCTCTCTGATCAGCTTAAATAAGGAAGAAGGAGACTGCCTAGTAAAACATCCATGGGTTACTCAGCCTGGTTTCCAAAAAGATCAAAGCTGGGCAGCTACTCTTCAGCCCTGCCAAGTAGCACTATAAATGCATTTTAAAGTGCTCCTTGCATCACTTCTGGAGCTGGAACATGATTGAACAAACTGAGCTGGTCAAATAGCAGAAACAGCTCACTTTATTTTCTCGGATATGTACTTTGAGCTTTTTAGAAGCCTAAATTTTTTCCCAGTGCTTTCCTAATCTGTAGGTGACTATTTTGGACACCAGCTGCCTACTAGCAACCTCAAAGCCCTGGTTCTTTTTACTGCTAGTGTAATAATCTTTGTGTAAGGACTCCATCTCCAGACAGTGATGTGCTTTTGTGGCAGGGTGGAGTGCTGTGGTTGGGCTGATGTTCAAGTAAATGACCTGACTTCTCCAGTCAAATTTGAACTGATTCCTTTCAGTGTTTGTTCTGTGTAGACTTAAAAAGTGGAAAGGAGACAACGGTGGTGTGTGCAATGCTTTTTACACAGTCATAAACCAAAGCTGTAGGTTGAGACTCACCTCTCTTTCTGCTGTTTGCAAACATGCCTCTTGTTGAAGAAGTGGTGTTACATTGTAGTAACTCCTTTACTGGAGTTAATTTTGTACACCTCTGATATCTCTGTAGTGCAAACAGCCCAACTTTCCATGTAGCACTGAGGGCTTATCTCCTGTTGTACAGCCTGATTCAAAGCTGAAAGCCTCCCAACTGGAAGATGAACTTTATCAACTACAGAATCCTGAAAAATAAAAAAAATCCAATTATATGATAATCAACTCTCCGACTCAACACCTTGATAGAATTTTGAGAGAACTGTCAGTAAAAGCCTTGTGATGTTTGCTGGATAAATTATCCAAAACCCATGCAGAATTGATATAATGGGGCCAAATTTGACTGGGAATGTTCTCTACTATCACGAGAGCCAAACTTTTAGTGTGCTTGCTGGATCTGAATGTGTTTTGACGGTGATATATTCACAGCCATGGAGTAATCTTATTTCTGTCTGAATGTTAATTTTTGTAGTTGCCCTGTAAGGAGACCATTTTGTGGCATTTTTTGCACAATGTTTATGCCCAAGCAGAAGCCAATGCTGGATGATCAACAGATGTTTGCTTAATCTAACAAATCTGTTTGCAAAGATTAATAGCAGCATCTCTGAAAAGCCACCAATTCAGTCAGGCTGATCTTGAGTAAACCACCAAACCTTCAGTGCTTCAGATCACTGGGTGTGAAGTACTTGCTGTGAAGTTTTGCATTGGGTATTGACACTGAGGATTTACCGAGGCAAGCCATGGCTCCCTTCTGTCCATATTTGTGTTCCTTCATGAACGGGCTATGGGACAAAAAACTCAAATTAAAAAAAAAAACAACCCTTCAGCTCAAAGAAATAAGATGGAAAAAGTGAAATTATGGGCTCTGCAAAGAAAGGGGATGCTGGGTGCCTCTTCCTACCTCAAACCCTGAAGTCTTGATTTGACCTCCAGGTAAGCTGTTTGAGCATGCAGTCAGATATGTGTTTGTGCTGAATGCTAAATGGCTCTGTGATCATTATTTAATGAAAACCACACATGACAAATTGTCAGGCAAGATACTTTGTTCTTTGCTGTAGAACACATGAAACCGCCCTTAAAATCTGTCAGCCTGCTGGTGCTGTTTGTGTTTTTTTGGAGATGGCTGTATTGGTAACAGTTGGCTCCTGCTAGTCTAGGTTTAGCAGTTAATGGCTATCGAATTCCTTCAGCATCAGTAACAACAGCAGCAGACTGGGGCTGACACAGGAGACAGTGATGTGAAAAGAGGGAAAGTCGAAGTTAGTGATGCAGAAGCACGGTGGGTGCACACACATGGGACAACAGGCTTTCCAGAGCTTTTGCTGACAAGGGATGCAATTAGTTAGAGTCAAATCCACTGGGTTTTGCCTTGTTTGTTATCCCTGAGGACTGCTGTTTGTTCAGCTGTTTTTCCACTTGTCTTCTCTTTCCAGTATGAAGGACTGTCTGTAAATCAGGTTGAAATGTTAAGCTGGCATGATTCCTGCAGTCAGAGACTGAATTCAGTTGGAAAATAGGTGAAATTCTCCAGCTCTTGAAACAGGCTGAACAAACATGCAGGATAACAAACTGCCCTTTGGGAACCTGTGGTGCCCTCGGGGTCAGATGTGGCTGGAGACACTATCACAGAAACCCTCTCCTGGCAGTGGGGCAGAATAAATGCTACAGGCATTTTTGCAATGGAAAGTGACTCTCTGGAGTAGAAAATGCAAGTAAAGAGATGGTTCCACATGCTCAGGATTTTCTCCATCCCATCCTCTTTTAAAATTGTATGTCTGGATTAGATTTTGATTGCTCTGGGCTTTCATAAAGGTTTGCTTTGAAATTTAGTCTGAAATTCTGCATTCTTTTAGTGTCAAAGCACCCAATATCCTTATGTGATTGGCTCCTACCAACAAAGTCCTTTTTTGCATTAATTCTGTTAGGAAAAGGTGTTTCTAGAGGATACTTTGTGAATTCCCAGTGAGCAAGTATGGAAACTCTCTGTCCTTTTTAAAATGTCTCTGTATATAAGGGCTCATCAGAAAACCCTGTAGAGACAAAGGAAATACTCACTCTAATCAATTCTAGTAGTGAAAACCATCTTAAATCAAAATATTTTCTCCCTTTTTTATATAAACTTTGTTATCTCAGCAAACTTGGGATTTGACATCAACCTTTTTCCTTGGATCAGTTCTATCCTCTTGTTGCTGTGGGTAATAATTGTTTTAGCTGCTGTTAAAGGATCCTCATTTTGAAGGACAGTCTTGTCTTATGATGATGGATGGTGGGGAAACAATAGTTTGATTTCTTACAAGCAAGTAGTGCATCCTAAGCAGAGCATCCTCAGCTGCAACTGGTGATGTCTTTGAAATGCAGTCATCCACTTGAGCTGTAACTAAATGTACCATAAGTGTTACTGATCTCACATCAGCCTCAGTTTAGGATTTGTCTTGGCTGGGAAAGCAGACAGCAGGGTAGTCCTGCTGACCATGATGCAGGGCTCCCAAAGCAGCAGGCCGATTGCTCTGACTTTCCCGTCTCATCACCACCTCACTCACCTGATCCAAAGTTGCCTTTGCTGTACTGAACCATCTCCAGCTGGGTTAGATCACCAGCTGTCCTCACTCATAGGTGCCATCACAACCTTTCCCCTCATGTGAAGGAGCTGAACTTGAACCAGAAGTAAAAACTATGCCATGTGAGCCACAGGTGTGTGTTTCTTTCTGAGTGGGACCCACACAGCCAGAGAAAAACCTCATCTCTAAAGCTTGCTCCTTCAAATACAGTCAGTGGGATAACTGGGGGAAGATAACCCAGACAGAGCAGAAAAGGAGACAGCAATGAGTGTAACTGAGGCTGTAAGTGTTGTCAGTGAAAAATTAGACTGGTTTTAGGAGCACAGCCAGGGTCAACAGCTCCTCTTATCTGTCTGGATGAACAGGAGCTGGGTTTACAATACTCAGAGATGGTCTCTGTTTTCACATTAATAACTTGCAATTAGGACTTGGTGGATGTGACCACATTTTTTTGAACAAGTTATCCTTTTCCAGTAAGCTCAGAAGATAATTTCAGCTCTGGTTAGTGCTACAATATTACTCAAAAACAGATGCCAGTTTTGCATTTGCACCTTTGCTTTTCCACTTCTGTTTATCTTGGGATAACGTTCTCAAGGACATGCACACTCGTGAGTACACAGTGGTGGTGCCCCTGGTGAGCATTTGCTGAATGCCTGGTCCTCAGAAAAATGACATGGCCCAAACCTGTGTCAGTCATGGTTTTAGCTGTGCACAGTTCCCTGGGGGCAGAGGGGATGTTAAAAGTACTCTTATGCTTTCATGGGCAGCAGTCAAGGGCTCTGGAGTGTCTGGTGTCACATGAACGCAAACCTCGGCACTTCTCAAAGCTTGATTCCTCTAGTACCTCTCATCAGTGAATCTGCTCTTCTCTAATTACTGCTCATGCCTCAAGCACTGTGGAGGGATTGATCTGATTGCACGAACCGCTGGATCAGACTCCTGATCCAGTTAGAAAGAGCATCAGAGGCTCATTTTCTGTGCCACCTTCTGTGCTTCTTACTATGGACATGAAATTAATAATTCAGTAGGCCCCTTCCAGCCAGGACACCTGTAAGGAATATTTCCCTTCAGGAGCAATAGAAGAGATTCAGACATTAAGAACTGATGGGAGTTTGGTGCAAATGAGTTGCTCCCTAGTGAGTAGTGGGGTGCTGCTCTCCATCCAGTGGGACTTGGGGCAGTGTGGAGGAGGAGCTGTCGCTGGGGTTGGTGCTGTGGATGTCTCTGAGGGCTTGGGTTGCATCACTGGCATAGAGCTTTAGTAAAAGCAGTGTCCTGCAGTGTCCCAGCAGCTGAGTCTTTCCAGAAGGGCAAGCAGAGGAGAGGGAATGTCAGTTTTACCTTTTAATAGAGGAGGAATAAAATACTTGGTCTATGGTGGGGAGAGCTACTATGATTTCAGTCACTGCCACTGCCTCAGCTCTTGCAGACTGTTGGGGAAAAAACTCACCCCCACACACAGAGCCAGCACTGGAGGGGGAAAACCTAACTTCTGAAGCCAACATTTTAGTGGAGAAAAGGCCCTCTAATGAGAGTATGGAGCAAGCCCAGTGCTTGTTACTATGCTGATTGGGAGTGACAAGTATATCTCTGGATATTAGGGAAGTAGTTTTAAATATGCCATAGTTTTTAGCATAATAAGATGCACTGCAGATATGTCACATCCATTTTATTCTCCACAGCTGTTTACAAAAGGAAAAAAAACACCACAAACCCCTGAGATTGGAGCAGCTGCAGTCACTCAGCTGTCAATATGGGACAAGGCTCTTTCTGCTCTTTTATTTCCACTTCACTCTGTTCTGCTGCACATATTTGGCTGTTCTGTGAATTTGCAGATCATGAGATTTTTTTCAAACTGCTTTTGATCTATACAGAAAGACTCACCCAATTCTCATTTGAATTCATTAATACTTTGAGTAGGCATTTTAATTTTATGTTTACTGGCTTATTTCCCTTTGTAAAATTCTCTAACTGACAAGTTTGTCGTGCTCTGCATTACCTTTAGACTTTTGAATCTAAAACATTTCCTCTTTCCTGAAAGCTATGATAATTTTTAGAAATGCTACAAAGGCATCTTCATTTCCTCAGGAGAAAACCTGAATTACCCTCAGCTTTGATTACTATCAAATCAACATTGAAGCACGTAATTTCTTTTACAGCATGAACAAAGTATATTTTATACCATCAACTACAGTTTGAATTGCAGTTTAAAAATCTGCTTAAGCACTAACAGCAGCATTTTGTTTGTGATTTCCATGCCAGGGAAGTCACAGCATTAAAGGAATTTTCTGTGTTGGAGTTTTCCCCACAAAGGTCTGCTGTCTTCCCCAACAATTGTGAATTTAGCACAATGTACAGAATTGTAGCAAGAATTCTGATTCCTAAACATTTGGCCAGAAGGATGAGGAGAGGATGAGGTTTTTGTTGATCAAGCACAACCATTTCAGTGGAAAAAATGCACTACAACTGGTCAGACAATTGCACTACAGACTCACTGGTGGGGTAGTGCTGTTTTTGGGGAGGGCATAGGTGTCAGCAAATCAACAAATCGTGAATCAGTCACTGTCAGAAGCATTTGGCTTGTCTCTTCTTTAAGTTCTTGTGGTCACGTGTGGTACGGCAGGCTTGAGAAAGGAGGGTGTTTTGGATGACCAGGATGATGAATGTATGATGCTTCATGTTTATTTGTAATGCCCTTTTTATACTTAGAAATTGCTTACATATGTATCTGTATGTAAATAAATGTTTAATCCTTTCCATTTAGTGTTTAAAGTGTTTGATTTCTTTGGTTTTTGATTTGGACTACAAAGCAAAGTTGCCTTAAATACAAGGCATTCAATGGACATGATTTGACATTAGACCAGCAAATGAATGGCTGCTAAGGATTTTCTGCTTGGGCTGAGCATACTGAGGTTCTTGCAGCACTGAGACCTCACAAGAAGAGCAGATGTAGAGCTGCTGCCCATGGGAGTGAAGTTCCTTTGCACTAGAAGAGAAAAAAATTACTCAAAGCAGAGAAATTGTAGAGCTTTGAAATGCCAAAGAAATGCCGGCATCAGGCACTAGAGGGTGGCCTTTGACAGAGGCACCATCACTCACTGACCTTGCAAACCTGTGGCAGGTTAAACTCTTTTCCTAGCAAGATGCTGGATTTGAGTAGGATAAATGTTGAATGATTGTTGGATGCTTCGGTTGTCTTTTATTCTTTGACCCAGTCAATTTTTATTTTTAATGCCATTCCTTCTGTTCAGTCTTCAACTTGCTATTTTCGTTCTCATTGAACTCCACCAGAGTCCCCCAATGATGTGCCTTCCTCAAGGCCTGGGACCCTATTGGACAAGATCTCCCATTTTAAGCTTTTTTTGTTTGTTTGTTTGTTTTGTTTTGTTTTTGTTTTTGTAAAAATATAAAGATTGTGCTCTGACTCCTTCTGGGGATCAGGTTTCCTCCCGTGTGCTCCACTCCACATCAAAGATGACTCCTGCTAACACCTACACTGAGAAGGGAGCTGTGAAGCTTGAAGACACCATGTGTCTTTTACTGCCTCTTCCACTGACCTTGAAGCTCCTTCCTTGGTAAATGTCTGACATGAGGGCTGGACCATCTGCTCTCCCTTCCCCAGGAAGCTGGCAATTTGAGTCAGTGAGAGAACAGAGAGGTATTTGGATAGGGAAAACTCCCTGTATGTGTCTAGGTAGGAATGAGGCAATGGGAGGGGAAGGAAACTTCCTTCAAGATGCTCAGCTCTCTTGGGAAGTGAATATTTACTGAAGGGAAGGAGGCCTGGAGTGTGTTGCTCTTGGGGGTCGAGGCTGGAGAAAACAGACTAAGCTTTTCCTGGGGAAGGGGCCAATGAAGAGTGGCAGCTCTTCCTTCCAAGGAGTGTGTAACCACCAGGATGTGCAACCTTCTTCTTGTTCAGCAGGTGTAGCAGCAAGGGTACAGCCTGTGCCAGGCTTTGCTGAGGGTGACACACAAAGGCTCCTCGCAAAAAGGGAACAAGCTGCCCAGGGGAAGAAATGCAAAGCTGACTGACTACAGAAGCGAAAGCGAGGGAGCTTTTTCTTCCTCTCCTCCATCCTCTCGTGGCCAGTCTCCCCACTGAGCATGTGGGGAGCTCTGCCCAGAAGATGTCATCTTGCTGACAGGGGCCTGTCACACAACAATACTTTTTGCTCTCACTCTATGTGCAGTCCTCTTGCACAAAGCACAGGAGATCTGAATGCCCTGCTTTAATTTCAGTGGTATGGCACAGACAGTCCTGCCTAATTTAAAATCTAGTCTTGATTTATGGATATCTATGTATAGGGAATCAATCACAAGCCCAGTAAGCATTTTCAGGAGTTTTATTACCCTCAGAATTAAATGCTGAGCTTTAGTCTTTTTGTACAAGCTTATAATTATAATCACATCAGCCTGCACCAAAACTATCACTTACCGTAGTATGTGAATGAATTGTCTGCTGAAAAAAAATCACTCATGCTGGACCAAACATTTCATGTCAAGATGCTGTCAGGTATATGATGTAGAAGCTCTGGCAGTGCTTCATGAAGTCTCTGGTGTCTCCCTTGGATCAGTTCTAACCCCTGGTGATAGAGTGGATATCTGTCCAGTTCATCACAAGGGAGTGCTTAGAGAGCCAATGATAACTGCAGTACCCTATTATGTGCTGTAGTAGAAAAAGCTGCTTTCAAGCATTACGAGGTTTTAAAACCTTTTTTGTATTGCCTTCCCTATGCTCAGTGATTTGGGTATGAGTAATACTGTCTTTCACTTCATTTCTTCTACATAAGCTATACATGCAGATTTATAATTTCCAGGCATTTCCAACATTTCTTACTCCTTTTCCACTTGTCTCAAGGGTTCATCAAGTAGGATTTTATTTGCAATACATAAAATCTTTTCAATAGGCAGAGCACTTGGCAAATGCAGGCACAAGTCCAGGACTTTTCACTTGGCCTCATCCTGGAGCCCTGCCCTGCCCTGACTGAAGCAGCCCTGGTGTGGTTTTGGTGCACTGATTTGCTGGGCTAAAGCTCAGCTGGACAACTCAGCAGCAGCTTGTATAGCCCTTACAACTTCTGCTCTTCCCTCCTGTCCCTCTGGCTGTGCCAGGAAGCCTTGCATAGGGAGCTCTGTGTCCTTTACAGCAGAGCCCTGCCATGTTCTGCAGCACTGCTGTCACTGGCACTGCACTGCTGCAAGCAACTCCATTCACAGGCTACCTTGGTCACAGAACGGTCTTGGTTTGGAAGGGACTTTAAAGATCTTTAGATTGTTCCAGACCCCTGCCATGGGCAGGGAGACCTTCCACCACAGCAGACTGCTCAGAGCCTCATCCAGCCCGGCCTTGAGCACTTCCAGGGACGGGGCATCCACAGCTTCTCTGGGCAAACCTGTGCCAATGCCTCACCACCCTCGTGGTGAAGAATTTTCTCTGTGTATCTAACCTGAATTTTCTCTTTTGCAGTTTAAAAACATCATCATCGCTTTTAAAAATTGTGATGTCTAATTCTGCTCTTTTTCTGTCTCTCTCTGCTCTGACAAGATGTTTGTGTCTCTTTTGTTTGTGTCTAGAGTTCAGGGACTGCAGGGCTTGAACCTGTCAGAAGAAATCTTGTGCCTCTTTCCACTGCCATCTGTTGTGGCAGGATCCTTAAACACCAGAAGAACTTTTGCTTGAGTATCTTGCTGGGGACAGCAAGAAGAGATAAGGTCTTTCAGTGATCTCCAGAGCTGTGCTCCATGTCCTTTCAACGTCAGGCAAGCCTTTGAACCTGTGCCTAGATTGCAACTGTAAATAAGGAGGAAAAAAAAATAACCAAACCAACCAATGCTGACTTAGAAGAGCTTCTTTGTAGAGGGAATTTACCTGTACAGACCTGCTGCATAACCACATCTAACTTTTTCTTGGGTCAGCCTACAGCCTCAGCACATCTGCACCCTTGGCAGGAGTGGCTGTACCTCATTTATATCCTGCTCAGCCACAAAAGCTTGATTTCAAATATCCTTCTCCTTCTCATCCCTTAAAGGGAAAAGCATTTGATTGGAGGTACAGAACTTAGGCTGGAGACTGAAAAACTGAAAAACTTTACCTGTATGTTCTGTGATGGTGATCCACGCTAAAAATCATGGATAAGGAACAAGATAGTGAGAGTAAATGCCCTTATTCCTGAAAAAGTCTTCTGAGGGAGGCTTAAGTAGATGCTGTAGAAATTATACAAGGCCTCAAACATAGGAAGATAAAAACACCCACCTAGCAGCTGAGAAGGAACCAAGTAACCCCTCCCTGTCACCAGTCACAATGTAAATGGCTCATATTCATTTTAAACCTCAAAAGTCACAGCAAGTAGTTTTAGGTCTGTTTCTGGTTCTACATGTGTGGTGCATCCCCTCCACCCCCTTGGGTCACACTAGGACCTTAAAACTCCCACTTAAAACAAAATGTCAGCGTTTTCAGGCTGTTCAGATCCTGTGCCACCCAATTCCCACATCCTTCTACAGGACCTGCCTTACAAGCTTATAAGCAGCAGGTCCAAGACTTCTCTGTTCAATGATCCTAAATGCATGGTTGGGTTAGGGATATGGAAGACCAGGAATCTGCCACTAACAGTCTTTAACTTGAAAAAGCCTGTAGGAAAACTGGGAGCTGCTACCAAGCTCTCAGGATGCCCCCCTTCACCCAACTCAAGACTGTCACAGGATCCCAAATGGGCTTAGATACAAGGCACCATCAAATCTTCCATGAAAACTTGGCCCTTCTCCTGAGAGGGTCATCAGGCAAGAATCTGGAGTGGACATGGATTGCAGTGCTGCTATTGTGATGAAAAGACAACAGTGAATATATTAAAACACTTCACCTACTTGTACAGTATAAAGTGAGATTTATTCAATACTCACACATTTACTAAAGTGTTTATTGCACATCCTAATAATTTTAATGAAAATACAGTAACTACAAATTCTAATTTCCCTCATCTCTGTGGTACAAAGGTCTGAAAATAAACCTAACTCCTCTTTGCAAGACATGCTGAAAGGTGTATAAACAATTTAATTTTTAAATAGCTCTTTTCTTCCACTGATCCTTCCCAAAAGTTTTAAAAAAATAATTAAAAAGAACACAGATAGAAATGTATCTCTCTTAGTATTTTGGCTTATTGGAAAAAGGGGTCCGTGCTTGGAAGAACAGCTCAGGAGACCAGACAGTTGGCCTGTCCAACACAACCCCTGAATAATTTCCACTTGAGAGGTGATTTTCACCTTCTGAAGGGGAACAAGTCTTCAGGACTGGATCATTTGAAAATGAGGTCTTGGTGGCACTTGCAGATACAGGAGTTAGAATCCTGGCTCTATCCCCAGGGCTTATTCTCTCATTCTGGATGAGATTTGCATCATTTTCCCTGTTCTTTCTGCTTTCAGGAATAGGGTTCCTGCCAGTGTGCCCACAGGTGGACTGCAAGTCAGCGGCCCAGGTAGCTGTTTTTAAATTTAAAGACGCAGTGGGTTTCAGCCCTTTGTTTGAAGATGGAGGGATCCACTCCTCCAAGCTGGCAGGCAGTTGGCTGTTAAGGAACTGCTGGGAAGCAGAGGTACCATTTCCTTTTTCTTCCCTGTTCCTTGGTCTCCCACGCTTCACTAACTTGCCGGTAAGCTGCTGCAGCAGCATGTTCTGAAAGGAAGACCTGGATCGCTTGCATTTGGAATGGATTTTAGTGGGATTTTTAGGGGTGAAGATGGGGATGAAAGAGCTTCTTTCCCCAACAGGCCATAGTTTCTGCAGAGGTTTTGTCATAGGAGTTGACTGTGAATAAGGAACAAAGTCCTGAGCGCAAACTGAGCTGCATTCTGAATCGCAGAAGGAGTAAGTGACAGGTGTGCTGTGCGTGCTAAAAGCATGAGGGGACCTGTGCAAGGATGAGCTCAGGCCTGAACTGTTACAAGAAACACCTCCAGGAGAAAGCACTGATTCAGCTGTGATCTTCTCTGTCAAAGTGTCTTCCTGTATTACAGAATTACATGATTTATTTAAGAATTCCACAGGTTTTGCTACCTCTCTTACACTTGCATCAAAGAGATCAGCAGAAGCATTGTAGCTGCCTTCAGGGAAGATGTTGTTCCTCTGCAGGTCTTTCCTAGTAACACTTTTGAAGGTATTATCTGACAGTTCTGTCAGTGGTTTTAATTCTCTTTTATATATCCTTCTTGCATTGTTGGGAGTTAGTGGATCAGAGACCTGGGCCCCTGTGAGTGTAAGATCCGTTTTTTGGCTTGGGGTAGAATAGTTTTCTTTATTTTCACAAGCAGCTAAACAGCTTTCACATGCAGAAGGCACACAGGTGGCTGTCTTGCTCCTTTTTAAACAGGAAGTTTCTCCATGCAGCCTAATAAAAGACCAAGAAGAATTTGCAGGGTCACTCTTTGCTTCTTTGGACTGCACACGTCTGCTCTGAGAAACGGAAGGCTCTGGTGTGCAAGGCAAGGGTGCTCCACCTTCCTTGAGGGTTGAAGATAAATCACTAGGGGAAGACCCATATTGTGAGACATCACTCAGAGGGTTTGCATTTGACTGAAGACAAGCAAACACTGTGTTCTCCCAACTATCATTCTCTGCTGGCTCTTGCCAGGAACGCAAATCACCTACAACTTGCCTGGAACACGATTTATTGAGATTTACATCCAACTTGCTACTTTCAAGATGGATTCGTTTGCCTGCCTCAAGGCTGGGTGATGTTACAACACTCCTGCCATCCTCTATTCTGGCTAACAATTCATTTAGGCTTTCTGAGAACGGGAGCTCTTCCCAGAGCATAGAGTCCATTGGAGACACTCCAGCTACATTTACGTGATTAGGAACTGAGGCATCTCTCTTGCAAACAAGGGAGTTGTGGGATTTTTCTGCATAACAGTAATTTCTACTATTAGTTTTTGAGTAATTGTTTTTTACCTCAAATTCCAAGGGGTGCGGTAACAACTTGGAACTGTTTCTATGTGAACATTCAGTGTTTGAAGAGGAAACTCCCCCCAGTTTATCAGTTGCAGAGACACTGTTAGTCTGTCTAAACTGTGAACTCGATTCATTATCCTTCTCTTTATCCCCTTCCTTCACAGAAGAGATCAGAAACTGTGAGTCCCCAAGAGTTTGATTGTTGAGGCTTACACTGCCCAATTCTGCAGAGACAGGCCTCTCCTCTTCTTCATGCTGTTCACCCGCCAGCTTTCCCTCTTCCAGAGTGGGAAAGTCTTCTGCTGTTACCCAAGCAACAGATGAAGTCAGACTGAAGGATTGCTGCCAGCACCCTAAAAAACTTTCCCTGCCAGTAGACTGAACGAAACAGGAGCTCCTGCTCAGGCTAGACAAGCTGCTGAGCTCACTGAGAGGTTCATCTATGGGAGCTGATGACACATCAGGTAAATATGAGCTGTTATTACAGCTCCTGAACTTTGCCGACTGCAGGAGACGATCTAAGTAGCTGATAACAGTGAAGCCAGTAACAGCAGCACTTGGTGGGAAGATCTGGCATGCCACAAGGTTTTTCGTACTTATATTAATCCTGGAACACTTCTGCAAGATGCTGCTGGCAGCAGAATGCCCTCCATGTTCCCTTGTACAACCCTGCATGGGGGAAACAAAAAAACCCAACCAACTTAGAGAAAAAAACCTATTAACACAGGTCTTTTAAGTCAGGCGTAAATTTAGGTCTCGCTTTTTGTAAGGATCTGCAGGGAAGAGAATACAAAACAGTCCTGTTACACAAGGCAGTCCCTGGGAAATAAACCCTGGCAAGGGCTGTAAAGGGCATCACAGTGAGAGGTTCTTTGCTTGTTGCAATTACAGAGTTTTGGAGCTGGAAAAACAACCAAGAGCTCTGAGAAAGGACTTCACAGAAAATTTCTTCCTCCCTTTAGGGCACTGGATGCTTCCGGGCTTCCTCTGGTGCAGTTCAGTGTGAATGGCTGGCAGGCTGAGGCCAGTGCTTTGCTTTTATCCAGGAGGCTCCGGGCAGCGCTTGAATCAAAGCACCCTGGTACCAGATACTTGACTTGGCAGCTCAGCTGCCAAAGCCAGCGTGGGACTTTCTGTGCACTACATCTGTGAAAGGGAAATAAGCTACAACCTTTATCTGCTCAGACTTTTTTAGAGAGCAGTGTTTCAACTGCAATTTTTTATAAAACCTGCTTCTCTCCACACAGAAATTACAGGTGAAAAATGACGTTAAACAGAGAGGAAATTAGCTCATATTTTAAGAAGTGGATAAACCCTTTCTCATGTGTCCCTCAAGGTCTGGCAAAGCCAGAGAGGCCAAAAAGCAGATATAGTTATCTGCAACAATCCTCCTCCCTGAGTCTGTGCAAGGTTTGAGGACAAGCCAAGGACAACACCCTCCTAGGTAAGCCTTTAAAAGCTTATGCTGATTCTGAGTATTATCTGGGGTGGTACAACTGCATACACAGCTGAACACGACTATACAGAAATGTCTACAGCCCAGGGCTGAACAGTCATCGAATGAGTGTTCAGCCCTTGTGTGTGCAGGAACAGCCACAAGGCTGGTGATATCTGGGGTTAGTTATATTTGTCAAGGCATCAGGCCCATAGACCAGGTCAAGGGTTCCAGGTAAAGTTAATCCATCAAGTCCTCCAACTTCCATTACTTAGGATGCTGTACATCAGGAAAAATCTCAGCTCAGATACAAACCTCAGTGTATCTTGTGGGAGAGGCAAAACACCTGCCAGATAGGATTTAGTTCACAGATTTCATAATATGAACGACTCACATAAGCACCACTTGAAGAGAACCTTGAAGACTGTTTCTATAGAAATATTGCTAAGAACTAGTATTTCAAAGTGTGTTAAACACATAAAAGAGCCACCAATGCAGATGTTGAGCAGCTGTACTTTAACAACACTTGGAAAATGCTCTTAAATCCAGCAATATTAAAATGCTACAAGGGGATGTGCTTCTCCTCACATTTCAGACTAGAAAGGAGACTGCACAGCATGGGAAAGGTAGGACAGTGCTTGGAAGGAGAGTCTGTTTCTTGCTCCAACCATACATGGTTTTTTTACAGACTCCAAGCTGTTACTGATATGCACAGGAGCTGGCATTGCTCAGGCTCTCCAAAAAGCACCCTGACAAGCTGTTAAGTTGACTGCTGCCATTCAAGATGATTTTTGGATGTGACTCATTTAAAAAAAAACAAAACCACAGGAGTCTTGGGGAAAAGAAGCAGAATCCTTCTCATGTCCTAGCCTTACATCTTCTCAAATTCCCAAAAGATGCTGTACATGAAGCTCAGTCTATATCCCTAACTGGCTACAGAAACTCAGCAAAGGGCCATAATGTTGATTAAAAGTTACCTTCACTCCAAATATAAACCTTTTTCCAATGAAACAGGTTTCCACTGCATGAACTAATGCTCTTGTAGATGCCTCTGTGTTTGTTTCTCCTGACAGCTGATTGAAGTCTTGAATATACCTAAAATAAAAACATATGGAAGTATTGGACCAACAGAGGAAGAAGCCTTACATAGCATTTTAGCTGTAGTATAGTGCTAGTGAGGACACATGTTAAGGAAAAGATTCTGTGCTAGCTTCAACTAAACTTAGAATGAAAACAGGAAAACCATGAACCTTTAAATTCAATTCTTTAGTTCACCTAACCTGTTAGTGAGATAAAGTAACCAAAACAACCACTCTGAACAGGTTTAATACACAACTTTCAGGCGTTCCCTATGTGGGTGAGATTTTTCTGCCAACACAGTGACTGTACAATGCTGCTATTCCTTACACATCCTTCCTGCCCAGCCTTTACAGCACAGTAGTATCCATGTAAAACATGGAAATAACTGCTTTTCACAGCTGACAGCAGTACAGCAGCGTAGGGCAGAATGCCTGTCACGAGCATGTTATTAATGCTGCTAATATGGCATTACAAGCAATTCATCTTTGAGCCAGTGATAACACAAGGCATTGGAAAATAACAGACTGCAGAAAGAAGCAGGGAATTTATCTGAATATCCCATGCTGGCAGTTTCACATTTCAGAAAATCTGAAGCCTGTAATGTGGGTGGTCAGGCTCTGAGGACTAACAGACTTTCTCAGAAATCCCTTCTTTCCTCAGGAAAATGTGGTCATATTGCCAAACAGTCACAAGGTGCATTCAAACTGTTAAAAAAGAAAACCCAGAGGCTCTATCTGGAAAAGCCAGCTTCCTTAACCAAAGGAAATTCAATCATCTCAAAAAAGGAGAAAGAACTTGAGGAAGATGTCAAAACGACCAAGCAGTGAGGCTCACTTAACAGGTAGTAGCTGCCTTCAATAGACAAGTGGAGGATTTCTTCTATTACCTAGAAGTAATCCATCTGAAAACATCAAGATTTCAGGAAGAAAGAAACTTCTGCACTTTCTCAAGGTGATGGGTACCAAGGAAATGCTGGAAGGGAGCACTTTGGCAGTTACTTCCCACTCATCTTCCCACCATCTAGGCTCATTGCAGGTTTTTTAGGCTGAATAAATAGCAGCAGCTATATGGTCAGGCAATCTATTCCTTACCTCTGCAGATTTTCTGCGGTGATCCCGAAGAATGGATCTAAGCAACTTCCAAAAACAGTGATGTCAAACAAATCTTTAGTGTCAGCAACCTTTAGGGACAATCTATATCTGTAGCTTGCATCTTTAGCTTCACCTGTGCAGCCACATTTTAGACAGTGGAACCTGACAAAGACAGTAAAAGGATAAAAAAGATTGAATACATGAACTTCTGTTAATCACTGCTGGGGTAAGAATTTGTCTGCAGCCCTAAGTATTACTAATATAATCTATCAAATATTCCATTAAAAACGGTAGGATTTTTTTTTCTTATTCCTTATTCCTTGAGGCAATAATCTTACCAAAGGCTTAGAGCAAGATGTGTGTATTATGACAGAATGACCCTGGCTTCTTTTCCTGATTTATTAAATACTAGCCTGTTGTGAAATTGAAGGGACAGTGGCCTTTGAGAGACTGTTGGGGTGCAATTTTGAATTCCCTGTGCTCATTTTTTTCACATTTCATTCTGGTTTAGGATTTCTTTTCCTGCAGTATAAATACCTAGGTTTAAAAAAAATAATCAGGAAACAGCACTGTTATCTTGTACTTCAGCATTTGAAACAACAGATATCCTTGTTTTACAAAGTCAGCTCCTTCCATTTAGTGCTGACATTCATTGATTTATTGTTCTTCTACGTGTCAGAGATTTCATCCACCACAGCAATTAAAAAAGAAAGCTCATCCATTTCTGGACATGCACTCGGTGAAGAGTCATACAGGACTACCAGGTGTGCTGCACATGTAGAATGAGATGAAAAAATATAAAATCAGGATTTGATCTGGAGGGGCTGTTTTTTCACCAGTTTTTGTTTAGTGTTCAGCTGACAGAGATTCCCAAGTGAATGGAAGTCAGTAAATGATCCCCTAAACAGGACGTACCTCCTGGAATCCAGGATCAGCCTAGAAAAGCAGTTTTGACAGGCAGGATAGACGAAGCAGGAATTCTGGATGGAAATCACAGAGGCAGCCAAGAGTCCCTGCACACTATTCATGTGCTCACAGCATCACCTGAAACAAGCAAGTCAAAATGGTTTGAAGAGTTCTCTCAGAGAGAGATGTTAATATTAACTGCTTTCAGTTGGGTTATTTTAACATTTTGAACAGCAGTCTTCAGGAAATGATGCTCTCTGCTTGAAAATAGAAATCCTATTAATTAACTCTTAAAAAGAAACAGGATAAAATTATGTAATATGAAGAAACTGTTCATTTGCACACCATTGCACAAAGATTATACAAATTCTCACTTGCATTTAGGGATCTTTATTAGAGCAAACTGCTTTTTATTATTGTTCTTAATTTAGAGTGAAGACAACATGGGGTTAAAAACTGAAATGATTCTGCACTTTTAATTCTGCAAACTCTTCAACACCAATGGCTTGGAAAGAATGCTTAGAAAATCTTGAAAAAGGCTCACAACAGCAACTATATTTACTCCTATATCACACTTTTTGAGCTAAAGGGGCAGCTCCTGGTCAGCAGAGGCTGTACAGATTTGACAAATAAACGATGAACTAAACATTTAAATAAATAGGAAAGAATTTATTTTATTCAGTATTACTTTCCTGCATACATATTTTGGCTTTATTAATCTATACTGCCCAAAACATCAAGTTTTAGGAAACTTCCCCTGTTTTAGACAGACAACTTCTTTTCTCAGCAAATGTTAGAAACATGTAGACAACAATCATAGAATCCTGAAATGGTTTGGGTTGGAAGGAACCTTAAACACCACGTAGTTCCAGCCCCAATGCCGCGGGCAGGGACACGTTCCACTGGACCAAGTCACCTGGAGCCTCATCCAACACCTCAAATCACAGAGATCCAACTTCAATGAGCAAAATGTTCTCTACGGCTGAATCAAACCACTCCTGAAAACTCCATATTTGCAAAATCTCTTTTTATCGCAGCCATAGCTAAATATAACTCTCTCTTTGATATAAACTGCAGAATAGGAAGGAAATTCCACATCTTCAGCCCAAAACTCTCTCTGAGAGGCAAAAGACCAAAGAGATAGAGGAGACTCAAGTATGGCTTTTACAGGTTAAAAAAATCCCACATTCTATAATCAACAATGATGTTGTGTTCATAGTTTACCACCAGAAAGTTACACTTACAAGCTATTCCTTTGCCTTTTGGGACACCTTTTTCAGCATCCTGGTAAAAACAAGGATCTGTTACATTGAGTCCTAGAAAAATATGAGTGACTAAACCCATTACTCTGAGTAGTTCAGACAAAAAAAAAAAATCCAAATATTCTCTACATCTGGAAAACAGAGGTAGGGAATAGGAAAAGCTGTAATAGGGGGCCAAACAAAATGAGAGAAAACCATCTCTTCAGAGATGGGTATTATTTTCAATAATAGCACACATAAACAGAGATTCATTTGACTCCGTATATTGAATGGTGCATGCCTTCAACTCTTACCAAAAGGGAACTATCTTGTTTTAGTTTCAAAGATTTTGTTTCACAAGATAACAGTAAAAACTACACAGAAAATAGATCAATATTTAGAATAGGAGTAATAAGGTGAAATCTGATTTTTTTTATTGCCCAAAACAGTGGGCTTGGAGAAACTAGCACGTGTTTCATTCCCACTTGTTTTCAACTCAGAACTCTAGAAACAAAGTTTGCATAGTTTTTGTTACCTGCACGTTTAAAAGACATTAAAACACACACACAACAACAACAACAAAAAAACCAACACAAACCCCCCCCAAAACAAACCCAAATCCACGCCCTAGAAAGCAGAGAACACTGCAGGTATTTAATTGAAATACGGGAGATAAAGCACAGAGTGTAAGTGCTCACACAGGTTCTGTCAAGAGCAAACAGATTCAAGATCTCCACCTCCGTGTCCCTTTGGAAGAAATACAGAACTCACTACCTAGACGGAGACTGAAAGAGTTCGGCAGAATAGATCTGTTTTACTTTAAATTTTTGTAATAAACCAAACAATCCAACCTCAGCGCCCGTCCGGGGAATCGCACAGCCCTCCAGCTGCTCCAGCCGCGCTCGCTGCCTTTCAGCAGCCCGGCTCCCAGCGCGGTTCCTGGTGCCCTCTGGTGATGCCGCTGCCTCGCTCTCTGCCTAAGGAAAACCAAAGAACGAGTCGTTAACACATCTCACTCCCTGAGCCTCCCCGAGGCCAAGAGCGAGCGGCCGGTCCAGTCTTACCGAGCCGGGCGCGGGCTGCGCTCGGTGCCCTCAGGCCGGGCCGGGGCAGCAGCGGGGCTCGGCCGCCCAGGCGGACCCGCGGTCTGAGGGCAGCGCGGGAGGGCGGAAGTGCGGAT
>VXBR01007648.1:1688182-1727239 GCA_013400215.1 Cisticola juncidis | reverse complement strand
CAGGGACATTTTCCGCCGTCATGAACCTCACTCGAGCTACAGGCGGGACACGACTATTCGCAGCTTTCTAGAGAACCACCGAATGCAGGTTCTCTTTGGTAAAACGTCCCAAGCCTTGAGTATTCCGGTGAAGTGCACCTATGCAGAGTGTCAGGTGGTCTGCCCTCTTTCCGTGTCCGTGCACCGTGTCCTCTCCTGCAGTCCGCACACGCTGCGCCCGGATCGCACTTGCAAACAGCAGTTGCGTGGGGTTTTTTTTTTTTGTTTGGTTGGGTTTTTTTGGTTTTTTTTTTTTTTTTGTAATCGCGGAATGATTTGGGTTGGGAGGGACCCTAAAGTTCCACCTTCCCCCTAACCATGGACAGGGACACTTTCCCCTAGATGGTGAAGTCCTTTTGGTTTTTGACTTTTTTTCCTTTTATGGGTTCTCTGTATTCTTTACACATATGTTTGTAGCTTTGTAGCCTATTGTATTAGTGGCTAGTTTTCCCAGTATTTTTCCATGTCCTTTCCCTAAGCAAAAAGACAGCAAATTCCAAAGCTCCCAGCCCCAGGGGGTACAAGGCTATCTTGGTTCTTCCTGGGAACCAAGGTTGAGAACAGCTCTTCGAGATACATTTCACGGACAAAGTACAGCTAGTACCAAAGGATGGGACTCCAGAGAAGAGGCTTGACCTTGGGGATAATTGTGTAGCCACTTGTCCTCATAGTTAGTGCTGCTTATCAATTATACTAATTTCCTAAAACCTATAAAAATGTAGTCACCACTGTGGGGCTAGGCTTTTGTGGCCATCTTTCCGTAAGTGCCTCTGAAAGCCTTCAATAAAGATGCACTTTTATATTACCTCCTTGCTAAAGTTATCCTGAGTTTAATTTCTAAGTTAGAAAAAAGGCAAAAATGGAACACAGAACAGATTTGTACTACTAACTTAAGCTTCGTCATCCTGTCTCCTCCAACAGTTCGTTGGCAAAATCCATGGCATGTGGACAGATTGGAGGGCACAGCAGTGTTGTCTTTAAGTGTTGGTGTGGTTTCTTTGAAGCAGACTTGAAACCCACCTTGTTCATAGGTTTTCATAAAAACAGTCAGCACTTCCTCTGGTGTGTTGAGGAGTGTCTGCATAATCCCCTGTTCTGTACCTGGGTTTCATAGGGGAAGCAATGGTTCCTTTTACTGGGAGGCACATTGAGGGAAGAGGATATTTTTCTAGGACTCTCTTGGTTTATTTCAATTCAGGCTTGTAGCATGCATCTGAATTTCATGCCTGGATCTACATAGGGAGTCGTGGGAAGGAGAAGGTGTTTCATTTGCAGCCATAGGATCGTTTAGGTTGGAAAAGCCATTCGGATCATCCACCACTAAACAATGTCCCCAAGTGCCACATCTACATCTCTTTTAAAAACCTCCAGGGTTGTTGATACTACTTCTCTAGGAAGCCTGTTTTGATGCTCGATATCTGTATCAGTGAATAATTATTTTTTAAATATCCTATCTAAATATCTCTTGGTGTAACCTGTGGCTTGGCATCTTGGATGATATGTGGATTGAAAACTTCCTGCTTCAGCTTTGTACAGGGTGAAGTTATAATGGAGTGAACAAATGGGAAGATTACACTGAGAGAGAGAATAGGCATAAAGAAAACAGATAACCCTTGTAGTACTATCATGAATAGCTGTGGACTAATTTAAGGGTCAAGGTCCCTGTCATTTGAGGGAGAGATGGGGAAGGATTTTAGTGGGAAATTCATCCACTGAGATTACAGTTTTCTGCAGACGGTGTTACTGGTTTGGGAATGCTCCTGTTCCAGGGGTCTTCTGGCATAAATCATGGACTTTCTGTGTCTTGAAAACATCTCTGCCTGATGTTCATTCGGGTAATGATTTGGGATTTGTGTCCCTGCATTAACTCCTCTAACAGCCCTGGAGCTTGTGTTGTGAGCATACTGCAGATACTTTCTGCAGTGTGTGGCCAGCGTTGGCCAGGATATCGCTCCTGCAGTAGTGGTGTAATTAATGCTAATTGTTGTGGCACACAGGTTGTTGCACATTGTTATCATAGTATCAGTGATGCTAATTCTGTGCTGTGCTCTGAACCACCCTTTGTCACCCTCTGTTACACTTCTGTCCCCATCTCCTCCCGGGGCTGTGGGGTCACCTGGCTTTTCTCCTCAGCTCTGGCACAGCCAGCCTCAGAGCCATCCAGCTGCCAGCAAAGCAGCAGAGCTGCAGTGTAGTTGAGATCTGTGGATTTTGGGATGTAGATAGGTATTGGGAGAAGGGAGGGAAGAACAGTAACAACCTATTATAAATACTGATGCCACATCTTGTTCACCCTTCTGTCTCTTCCTCTCATGCTTCAAGCAAAGTCTGGTTGGCTGACAGTGGCTGCTGCAGGAAAGAGAGAGCCCATTCACAGGCCTGGAAATCCTTGCTTTCCTTGTCTAAAGACTTACTAATAGTGTTGAAGAGTGTGTGAGAGATGTGTTCATCAAAGATTTGAATTCTGCTGCCTGGCACTTGAAAGACACAGGGGTAGCACTAAGGTCTAATCACACAGAGAGCATAGGACATGCTATCAGCAGCACAGTGTGTAGAACTGATAGCATTCAGCCCTGATGAAACATGCACTTAGTGCTCTTGTCTGGGAATTTGTAATTGCATTATTATTCTGTAGTGCAACATAACAACTATGATTAACATGTTAAATAAGGGGCGGTGATACTTTGCCACCTCTCAGGATTGTTGAAGTTTAATTACTTGCATTATATTTCCTATGACATGAATTATCTGCTTGTGTTCCTTGCTGCCAAGTCTTTCTTCTTAGCTAAGGTTCCTGTTTTGATTCTTGTTTCTCTCTGGTGGTTTTCATCACAAGTCGAAATAATTTATCTAAAAGCATTAAATATAAAATAAACCCTCATAGTGTGGCAGAATACTATGCTATCATAAAGGAATTTTTTATACCTATTAATATTAAAATACCTTTTTATATTCTTTAAATATTTAATAGTTCTACAGAAGAAAACTTTGAAAGTGTAAATAGATTCCTTGCATGATTTGTTGTCTAAAAAGTTATTTCTTGATCACTGTGAATAATTTATTACTGCTGCACATTGGAATCTCTGGGTATGACAGTCTGTAGACATGTAATACCGTTTGAGGGTTTAGTGTCAGCTTTTACTGTGAATCAGTGACATTTAAGTCCGTTTTCAGGAATGTGGAGAGATAACAAGGACAGAGTTAAGCTCAGTGCTCATTGGCATTAAACTTCCTCCTGTTTACCACTTTAGGTGTCAGACATCTGTGATGATGGGGCTAAAGTCTAGAATATTGAGAAAGCACTCAAACAGGCCTGTGTCAATGTGACTAGCTTGTTTGCTGACCTGTGTATGTATTTAATAACTTTAAGTATTTTGTCTGGGAGGTGTGATTTTTTTCTTTTCCTCTCCCTTCAAAAGTATCTGATGTCTTTCAGCCCTCTACTCTTCCTGTGTATGAGTGAAATTATCCCAGTAAAAAGGTACATTGTACAGACCTAGAAGAGTAGACAGCCTTTGAAGGAGAAACTGCCATCAGCCACATCTTTAACAATTTTTTTAGGAGATGATGATCTCCTTTATAGCCTTTCTGGTGCACTAATGTGACTTTTGTAGGCAAGTCTGTGGTAATTTGTTTGCCTGCTAAGTAGTTGGTTGTGACTTACGTGTTAAAGTAACCCATCCAAAATGGAGCTTTACAGAGAGAATGATGTGCAGAATGTATAGAACTGTATCAGGATCACCCCTGTTGGGATGTCTTCTTTGTAAGAAACCATCAGCTCAAATTCATTGGAAATGAATTGCCTTGGTGAGGCATCCAAGATCCATCTGGGTCTCCTTGCCCAAGTAGAAATAATCTTACAGCATGCTGAGGAGGCTCTGGAGTCACTCGGTTCTGACCTTTGGGGAGCCTTGTACCTTTTTATCTTTGCCTTTGGCACACATGCCAGTGTTACAAAAAACACAGCCTGAGGACTTGTGGTGCTTTATGTCCAGTACTACTGAGAGCACGATGCCTTGAAATTCCTGATATTTGAGGGCTTCTCAGTGATAAACTGGTCTTAGAAAGGAGAGTGTACGTGGTGTCCCTTCACTCAGTTTGATAATTGATGGCTGTGTGAGACTCTGCTGGTGAACCCTTCACCTCAGTCCCAGTTCATGAACTGCTATGAATTTGTCCAAGAACCAATGTATCAGGTACAAACTAATTTTCATTCCGCAACTTACTGAGCCTGGTCCTTCAATCAGATTGTCTCTTAAACTAATACACGTCAGTTGTGTCACCCCTTCCAAAAGAAGGATTCTGATTTCATAACTTCTGACATTTCATAATTCCTAGGTTTCACACTTATGTCAGTATTTCATAGTAAATTCACATGCAAATATTTGTGCTCTGAAATGCATCCACACTTCATATTGTGTGTACATAAAAGGAAGATATGTTGAAACTTCAAAGTACGAAGCTTAAAAAGTAATGCAATTTGATCCTTTCTGGCTTTATCAGGAGTCTTTAATACCCTATTTTTTATTACAGACTGAAATTCTGAAGTACAGAATATAAAAGCCCTGATTGAAAATGTGAAAATTAGAATGGATAGAAATGTTTTTAAAACATAATGAAGTAGTTTTCAATCATAGGTCTAAAAACTATAGGTCTAAAACTTCCTTAGGAAGGTTGAGGTTATCATTTTTAATTGTGGTTAGAATCTTATTTAGCATCTTACTGTGACTCAGGTTGGTGTCTCAGAATAGTAACAGATGTCGGGAATGGTTAAGATGGGCTTGTTTTTCATGCCTGGCACCTTAATACAATAGTACTTTTGGCTTCTGGTGAAGGAAAAAACAAAGTGCTTTTTACAGAGCCCCTTGGTACCAATTAAAAGTTATGCCGGTGTTTGGAGAAGAAGTGATGCTGATGTTTGTCTCTGAGGTGAATTACTTGGAATATGTGTTTTACTCATCAAGTAGTACAGGAGTACTTGGCAGCCCCTACTCTGTGATTTCATAGCTTGATTTAAAATAGGAACTGTAAGTTATAAACCAGGTCTGCAAGCAGGAACAATAGCTCTCATTAAGTGAACAGGAAAAAGGGGAAGTACTTGTTAAAGCTTGTCAGTGAATTTTTATTTTTATGCACTTCTTATCTGTGGGGTCACAATGCAGACATCAGGTTCTCAAATTAAGCAGGAAACAATTTCCTTACAACTTGCAGCCTTTTCCTTCAAGTTAATACTAGTGACTCAAAAAACATCAATGCTCACTACTACCTCACTGAGAGTGAGCATTTCATATCTCACTAGCTTTAATCATTAAAAGCTATAATAGGCCACTGAAAGATTTCTCATAGACTCTCTAGATTAAAGAAAGTTGAAAGAACAAATAAGCAGAACTGCATAAGGCTGAAGTAGCAAGCTGTTTACAAGCCAGATGTGCATGAGAACTCCCGTTAACTTCATTGAATTTGGCCTGTTCCAGGAGATTCTACAAGTTGAAGCAAAGTCTTAGGGTTTTTTTGTTTGGTTGTTTGTTTTTGTTTTTTGGTTGTTTTTTTTTTTTTTTTTTTTTTTTTTTTTTTTTTTTTTTTTTTTGTGTGTGTGATGGGGACTGGGTGGGGAGATATAGAGGATAATGAAGTTCCAAAGGAAATTTTATGCTAACGAGTTCTGTGTCTGTTTCTTCATCTGACTTTGAGGAGATCAAGACCAGCCATCAGCGTAAGTTGTTGTAGGTTGTGCAGCTAATTTTTAGCATTTTGCCAAGTTGGTGAGAGACCAGAAGTCATACTTGATTGTTTCATTTCAAGCTTTCAAAAACTGAACACCTTATTTTTTTTCCTACATCCTGTAATATTTGGATTTTATATCTAAAGCAGGGAAGCTTCTCAGAAACATGGTGGGGTAAATCAGGCTGTACTAGGCCATCTTACTAATACTTGCAAAATGGTTAATTTCTTTGTTTTCCAGGCATGTCAGTTCAGAGAATTAAGCATAGACGGAAGAATGGGAATTGTGTTTCTTTTAAGCACAGTCAGTAGATACCCCTGCCTGTGGTGTAATGGGCTAATTTTCTTTTTTTAATTTTAAATTTCTAGTTGCTGTCTCCTGTGCTTCAGTTCAGCTCTAGGATGTATGTAGTATGTTCAGGTATTTGGTGCTGTTACAGTGCTGCTGTCAGGTGTGCTGTGTGTGGTGGTTGTTCTTTAAATGCTCATGTGAGCAAGGAACAAAATTTCTGATCCTTGTGGGCTGTTGCTTCTAACTTTAAATTGACATGACAGCTTTTTGCGTTATTCGCGCCTGCAGCCCAGATACAGAACTTGTGTGCAAGTTCACCCTTGTGTCAGGCTTGAAGCCAAAGTGATTATGTGAAAATTAGCTGTAAAAGGTGCTAAAATTTGCAATGTGTGTCTCTTTGCTGAAGAGGATATGGCTCACTGCAAAACCTACCTACATGGGATACCAGGGAGCCATGGTACTGTGATGTCCTTTTCCCTCTGATTCCCGATACGGACACACTTGGTGGTGCAGGGAGCTGCAGATGACATTTCCCTGAATGCTGCTGGTTTCCCCATCATCCTGTCTACCAACGTCCTGCAGCCCTGCAAGCAGAAGTTGTTCCTTGGTGTTGCAAGCTTGCCAAAGTAGCGGTTGCTATGTGGTATTTTTGCTATTGCATCAGGCTTGTAGAAGTAATTGCTGCTTTCTTGCTTTGTTTTCTGAAATTTTTTCTCCTCTCCCCTAGATGTTCGTCAGAATTAGTGGCTACTAAATACATAATCCCCAGCAGCATGTGTGAAATACTTAGCCTTTTAAAACTGATAACCTACCATTCCCTACACTGAGCTTTTGTCGTTTTGTCTGTGCTCTGCATAATTAAATTGTCTGGATAGATGACAGAACAATTTTTCTGTTTGCTGTCACTGTTCATCTCTATTTCCTTGGATCCTCTGTTGTAGGGTTATCAATAGGAAATTAAATACAACTAAAAGTGGTTGAACTAAGACTAGGAAATTGATAAACCAAATTTATTTATAGTTCTGAAAACCTGTGAAAGGAACCAATTGCAACCTGAATTAAATCTTTTAAAAATATTTAGCAAAGTAGACAGTTCTAGACCTTTTTGGGGTAGGGGTAGAGCTGGTTTAAATATTTAATTTGACTAAATAAAAAAATTATCTTGGATCTGCTTTTATTCCTTGTGTCTTTGTTTAAAAAAAAGATATTGAGGAGGTCTTTCAAATGAAAACTATGTTCATCAGAGAAGATGAAACTTTGCAAATTCTTTTGCTTAAACAATTAGTCCTACACAGAACTTTAAGTCACTTCTAAAAAAAGATGGAATGCTTTTATGCTGCTTAATCTGTGACATATTGACATTTCACATCCAATTTTTTCCTCTTCTCTGAAGTTAATCCTCTGAATGTGATGGATTTGTAATTCAATCTGGAAGGCACATGGAAAAAATTAGCGGCCTTTGCCTGTCAGGGGTCTGAGAGACCTTGCACAAGGGGAACTTGCTGGTGTAGTGCATCTTGATGCTTTTTTCAGCCTCGTGGAATCACACCTTGTGCAGTAGGGCTCTGAGCTGGTTATTCCCAATGCCTTGCCCCATCCCTTGTCCTGTGGAAGAATTTCACCAGGAAAATAATGCCTTGAATGGAAGCATCAATGATGTGAACGTTTGAAGTGTTTAGTGCCAAAGTAGTTTGTTGCAGTGTTATGTAGCTGGTGGAGTCTGAGCAGCACAAGCCTCTTTGTTGCTCTGAAAAGAACCAGGTGGCAGGAGAAGGGAGACTGGTTAAGGAGTGACGGCAGTAGAGCTGATTGAAGAGATTCCTGCCTTGGTCACCCATTCTCCCCCTTGTGCTGGAGCTTTGTGGCTCTCAAGTCTGGGACAGAAAATGTTGGGAGTGCCTGTGGTACTTCTCCTTCCACATGGAGGAGTTTTAACAGAGAGCAGCATCTACACTGTGTCTACTGGAGGATTTTACACCCAAGTAATTAAAGCCTAAATGTGTTTATGGTTTACCATTTTTACATGGTAAGCAGAATCTGGAGGTTCAGTTGCAGGACAAAACTATTAATGGTTTGTGGAAGTTGAAATGAATTTGTTTGTGTTCTCATTAGCTGGTTGGGCTTCCGACATAAAAATAACCTTTCATCATGTACTGTTTGTTTCTAACAGGGGCTGACCTGAGTACCCTGGTGCTTTCCTACAGCATATCCTGTAGCTGTTGAAATTTTCTTTGGTCTTTTCAAGTGCCTGTCCAAACTCTGTGACTCAGGGTAGGGGTAGAGTTCCTGTCTGAAGTTTTCCTTGTTCGTGTCTTTTAATCACTGAAGAGATAAATCAATGCTAAAAATCAGACTTCCTTAAACAGCATTGCAAGAGCAGGTGCTGTGATTTCTGCAGTGTAAGAGAAGCTTCAGAAAGATGCATGAAGTGTAGAATCATAGACATTTAGGCTGGGAAAGACTTCTAAGATCATTGAATCCATCTGTAATGTAACACTGCTAGGTTTATCACTAACCCATGTGCATTGTCAAAGACCAGTGTACTCTCAAGGACACAGTTGCAGTGATAGATTCTTGCTATTACAAGGATCCTAAGCCTGCATTTGCTCTGGAGGCATATTTCGCTGGAAGCTCATTACAGTCAATGAAAACTTGGTAACAGTTACCCTAGACTGTCTCAATAGTTGAATAGAAATTGGAAACAATAAATAGTCTAAAAGCTTGTCTGTTGTTATCTGTATGGTTTGGTAAATGTGATGGATTAACAAATAAAATTAAATCTGGTGATCAAACCCTCTGAATTATAGAGCTTGTGGAAAAATGACAGTGACAGAGCCAGTCTTTGCTTGGATGATCATACTCTGCTGGGTGGAAAACTGGCTGGATGGCTAAACCCAGAGAGTGGTGGTGAGTGGTGTTAAATCCAGCTGCTGGTCTTCTGGAGAGCAGGAGGGCTCAGCAGAGGGGTCTGGACAAGCTGGAATCCATTGGCTGAGGCCAGTTGTATGAGGTTCAACAGGGCAAGGTGCTCAGTCCTGCCCTTGGGTCACAACAACCTCAGGCAGTGCTACCGGCTTGGGGAAGAATGGCTGGAAAGCTGCCCAGGGTAAAAGGATCTGGGAGTGCTGGTCAACAGCAGCTGAACATGAGCCAGGGTGTGCTCAGGTGGCCAAGAAGACCAAAGGCATCCTGGCCTGGATCAGCCATGGTGTGGGCAGTAGGACCAGGGCAGTGACTGTTCCCTGTACTCAGCACTGGTGAGACCACACCTCAAATCCTGTGTTTGAGCCCCTCACTGCAAGAAGGACATTGAGAGGCTGGAGCGTGTCCAGAGAAGGGCAACAGAGCTGGGGAAGGGTCTGGAGCACAAATCTGATGAGGAGTGGCTGAGGGAACTGAGGTGTTT
The DNA here is from genome assembly GCA_013400215.1 of Cisticola juncidis. Lineage (NCBI taxonomy): Eukaryota > Metazoa > Chordata > Aves > Passeriformes > Cisticolidae > Cisticola > Cisticola juncidis. The sequence goes on along the minus strand of VXBR01007648.1, from coordinate 1,717,781 downwards.
AGTCTGGTGAGAAGGAGGCTGAGGAGAGACCTCTAACTTTCTCTACAACTGCGTGAAAGGAGATTATAGGGAGGTGGGAGTCTGTCTCTTAAATAACAAGCAGTAGAATAAAAAGAAATTGCCTCAATTTGCAACAAGGGAGGTTTAGGATAGTAGGAAGTCTTCACTGAAAGGCTTGTCAGGCACTGCAAAAGGATTCCCAGGGAAGCGGTGGAATTTCCATCTCTGGAAGTGTTCAAAAGGTGTGTGATTCTTGGGGATGTGTTTTAGGAGTGGGCTTGTGAGTGCTGGTTTAATGGTTGGACTCTCTCTTAAAGGTGTTGTTCCAGCCTAAGCAGTTCTGTTATTTTAATCTATGGTCCTATTTCTTTAAAATTTCTGGTATTATTTCTGTCTAAGCCTTTCCAGTTAGTGGGTTACACAGCGTGATGCAAAAAGGTTCAGTTTACATCTCCCTTCTCTTCCACAGAGCACCCAATGATCCTGCATTTCAGCAGGGGGATGCAAATCTTCAGTCTCTGCTGTTCCTTGCACAACTATCAGCCTTAAAAGCAAGGAAACACCTCAATTCTTGCATTTAAAATTAAAAAGATGAAACAAAGCTAAACTTGATTTCTTGTCTTTTTCCCCCCTCCCTTTCCTGCACTGAGCAGGGACAAACAGAGCATCTTAGTAGGTACTGGTGAGATGAAACCTCAGTCCCGGCAGGCTCAAAAAAAATCTGCCCCCCACCCCCTCTGCCTTTGTTATACAGACATGACAAGCAAGTCTCTGCCCTCATGAACTTCAAATTTGAATAGAGGAAGCAGAGGTTGTTAGAGGAAACAAAATTAATAGGGCCAGCTGACTGGAGTCCCCCATAGCCCATCAGGAAAGCAAAAATAGAAACACATCAGTGAAATCCCAAGGAGGCTGAGGTCCACACTGCCATTCACACAGAAGGATATCCTCAGGCTGTCCTGTATCTTCCTGTCCTCAGGAAATAATTCAGACAGGATGAGCCCTCAAAACAACTCCATGGACATGTGGAGAGTAAAGCATGACTTAAAATCCCCTGGCTTCTCACCAGTAAAACAACTGGCTTGATTTCACATGCAATATCCAATTTGGGACAACAAAGCTATCACATAGAGGATTGAAATTCAAGGCGTCACAGAAAGGCTTTCAGACGCTCACAATCCTGCCAGAAACTCAAAAGCATAAAACCATCAGGTGCTGATTTACAACCTCAAATGCTATTAGATGTTTTTGGTTAAAAACTGCCCTGTGAATTACAGTCTTTTTTTGGTAAAGGCTTGACTGCTGCCCTGTCTCTATAGTCACTGATGAACTTAAGGTGCTGCTGAGAAGGAAGTGGGTTTTAGCCCACATGTCCTGTTTTGTCTTTGTACTCTACTCATTGCCTGAGTTTCTAAATACTTCCAGAAGTGCATTAAGCAGACTAACGTCTGTACAATAACTAACATCTGTTGTCCTTTTTGCCTCCTCTCTGGGGGGGAGGATGTTTGACTGAGTGATTTGTTTTATTTTAAAAGGACTTTTAAAATATCAAAAAAACACATTACAAAAAAATCACCTTGAGATAAGTAATCTTTGAGAGCTCAACAAAATCACATAGTACATGTGAACTGATAAGGTAAAGATACAGAAAGGTGCTGCATAGTTCAAACAGAAGGCACCAATGCAGGGTTTGGCCCTTCCTCCCAGTTGAGTTTGTTCAGTAAACCAGTCTGGGGAAGGTGCCTCACCCTGAGCTGATAAGCTGCCCTTCTCTGAAGAAAGTTTCCCTGAGCTGAAGGATCAAAGCTGCTGACTTGAGCCTTCAGTCTGGTGCTCTCACCAGCCTCATGGGCTCCATGCCTTGTGCTGCCCACTGACGTTTGTCATCCAGCTCAGGGAGTGCAGTTCCCAGCAGCTCTGCCTTGGGTACTGCCTGCAGTCTTCCATCAGAGCTGCCTGCCTTGCAAGCCATCTGCTGCGTGTTTGTTTTAATTTTCCCCAAATGCTTGGTGAGTCTTTGGACTCAAAGGTGTGCAGGAAAATATGAGGCTTTCTTAATCGAGCAGCATTCACAAAGGTTTTTGTATGTGGAACTGAAATTTAGGTGCTCATTTAGCCATCCTGCCTGTCTTAGCTGACAAGAGTTTTTCTTAAAAACTTATTCATAATTTAGGGGTTTCAGTTCTGCTTTTTCTAATTTTGTCCTTCCTCTTATTAGTATCAGAATTACTGTTCTTGTGTCAGTAGATTGTACTTTCATCTGTAGAACATTTCTGTTGCATCGCTGATGATGACTGTGGTGTTATTTTTTTACCAAACTTGCTGGTAGTCCTGTTTACAGAAGCGTACAACTTTGGGTTGAGTAAGTGGTTTGCATTAATTCTAGAATAGTTTCGGTTTAGAGAGGAACTTTGCCATCCTCTCTTCAAACCTCCCACACAAAGTAGGACCAATTTCAAAATTTTTTAGAATTGGTCAGGACCTTGTACTTACTGCTGACATCCTGGACACAGTTGTAGTTACGAAAATTTTAATTGGAAAAACCACATATCTACTATTATACTATTACCATTGTTTTAACCAGCAGTTGAGGTATTTTAAATGTGTACTGAACAGATTTTTTTTTTCTTTTTGCTGTTGCGGGCTAGATGTAAAAGTCATTGCTTCTATCTTAATCCTTTTGCCTAAGAATGGGAAAAAAACCCTTTCTGGTTCAACTTTTTAATGACATCTGCTTAAAGGAAAAAAGCTGTAAAAATATTTGGTTGATTTGAATACTACAGTAGGCTTCACACAGCTGCTGGGGTTTATTAGCTGTTTGCAGGCCTGTTCTATAAGGAATGATGAAATTTAGCAGTTGTTTGAATGAGACCCAGCAGCTCCTGTGCACAGCCCTGCATTCCTGCTTGGTTTGGCTACACAACAGCTCCATCTGCTGTTCTTGAACTGCAGCTTTCCCTGAGTGTCCAAACCTTTCACTTCACAATTTTGTATTGATTCTTGGGCTTCTTCTCTCTGGCTTGAAAAATTTTAACACAGTTTTTACTCTTGTGAGAAGATACTTCTTGGGATACCTCCACACTGTGTTTTGATGTTCTGGATTTAGAATTTCTTTGAATTTCTTGGCAATAACCAGCATTTGTGACACTTTCTTCTCTGGCTGCTTTACAAACATTAGGTTTTGTTTTGTTTTGGATTTTTTTTTATTCATGCTGTATGTCTTATCCTTGCAAAGACAAGCTGCTACAAGGTATGAAGCCCCATAATCTTGAACTAAAGGAGTTTCTGCTCTTCAACTGAGTAATAGCTACTTGGGGGTGGTTTGTTTGATTGGTTGGTTGGTTTTTCTGGAGAAGTCTGGATTTGTGTTTGTTCTGCCTGGGATCTTACATGTGTCCACAACTGGATGTGCTATCAATATGGTGAACAGAGGCAATTTAGCTGTTGTGGAAGTATCAAATTTCTACAGACTGAAGGATGAATAGGAAAGAATAACATGGATGATGGCAGTGAGGGAGTGTACAGCATGTCAGAGTCAAGACAGAGAATCATGACTCCTTGATCAGCATGGTTACTAAAACCAACAAAAGAGAACTTAAGTTCCTATATTTTTCTCCCTCTTGGTTTCGAAAGACAGACTCACTAGAGCATTTTGATTTTGCAGTTTGTTTTGGGGAAGTAGATTTGCAGATCACATCAGAGGAAAACTGGGGTAAATCATATCTCTAAAGAAAACTAGCCATATTTTGGGAAAATATGTGTATGTTGGAGTAGCACTCTTGTAATTTTCTAGCTCCTGTGAAGTAAGAGTAGTAAGATGGGCTTTAGAATCTGTTCTGTACAATACCCCGTTGGATAAGCTCAGCCTGGTATCAGAAATTTTCTCCTTGCTTTTTTTTTTTGTTTGTTTGTTTGTTTTGTTTTGTTTTGTTTTTGCTTTAGTTTTCCCTCTGCACTCTTTTTTGTCTGTTGAATGTTAAGCTGCCTGCACTGGCATGTATCTTTGTAGTTAGGAAAGCTGAATACTTTCTGGGCTGTAGTCCTCTAGCTGGCGCTATGGCTTCAGGCAGGAAGTGTGCAGAATCAAGGTCTAAATCTAAATATTTAATTTTAGATGATTCCATAAAAGGCAAGCAGAATGCATGGGCCTGTTTTTCCTATCTCTGGCAAGCAGCCTAATAAGAAATTTTAAATAGAAAAAGAATTTCTCTTGTTTACAAACAGACATGGAACAAAAGATGTGTTAGTTGTATTTCTCATAGTGTTGGAGTTTATCAAACCATACTGTAACTTTTTAGATGTGCCTTAACTGATTGTTTTCTTTAATTGTCCCAAGGTCTTATGACCAGAGACCTTTTCAGTTGCTGACCTTATTCTGCCTTTCTACATTTAATCACTCTTAATAGGTGAAACTAAAATTAATGACTGTGCAGGTGAGTTGTCAGCGTGAAACAAGCCCAGCATGTGTTGTCAGTGCTGAAATTCAGTGAAGGAGCCCTTAAATATGCACATGATAGCATCACCATGTACTTATGAGTAAGGAGCAAACTACCTCCCTGAGGAAAACTGTGAAAGTACATTAAATTTTAAATAAGTTTTATTTGGGTCTAGAAGCAGTGACTGAAGTTACTTACTGAAGGCAAAGACTTTGTCTCTCATGTCTGTCCAAGCCATGCCCTGACCCGCATCTGCTCCTGCTATTGTAGCAGTGAGCTGCAGCACACGTGTCCTCCCACTTGAGTCCAAGAGTGAGTAACCTTTGAGGGAATTCAGGAAAGACATTTTGCAGCAGACTATACATCTGAAATGAGTGCCTGTGCTCTTTGACCCAAAGCAAATACAAGTACCTGGTGTAGAGTAGCTGGATCCTGCAGGTCAAGCGTTAGGCTTTTCTGAACTATTGTGATAACGGCAAGTGCTTGGATTTGGGTGTGAGCTGCTGCTTTTCAACCTTAATTTGCAGATGTTCCAAAACAGGGAATGTGAAGGTTTGTCTCCTGTAGCATCTGAGAGGTGTGGCAGAGTTTGGGTGTGAAGGCAGAGGGATGGGCGAGCACAGATCCTCAAGCCAGCAGATGTCAGGCTGTTACCACCAGCCAAACTATGACAGGAAAAGGTGGATTGATGGGCTGATGAAAGTCAAAATTGGGAAGCTACAGGTCATCTTCAGCTGAAGAATAAAAGTTGTGAAGAACAGTAAATACATGATAATTAAGTAGGATAGGAGTAATTCTGTGGTTTAGTTTATTTTATATTTCATAGTAAAAGCCTGTATGGGTATTCCAGAATAAGATTATGCCTATGCAGGGAGTTACTTATAAAAGCAATGGATAAACTTTCCAATGTGGATGAATTCTAGGGGAAGGGTCGAGGTGGATGGTGAATACAAAGCAGTGTGAGTAAAAGCTGGAAAAAAAATGACCTTAAGAAATGAATTTCTAATGAGGGAATAAATCTAACACTGTGAGGTTTGGGTTAAGGGGTATGATGTATGTAGGCTGGCAATAATTGTAGAGCAGTGGTAAGCAATAAAACACACTTTCTGACAAGAATCTGTTTAAATTTAATTCTTATGCCAGAAGGAGGAGAGAAAGAAGAGATGAGATTTTTGTTGGTTTTAGTTTTGGCATTCTTTTTTGTTCAGTTTGCTGGTTTTTTCAGTTTGTTTGTTTGTTTGTTTTTAAAGAATTAGGATAATAAGGTTTTCCTGAGACTCAGAACATCCTGTGATGACTCTCTTTACTTTTTGATACAGTTTTATTGCATGAGGTACTTTGTGACCTCAGCAGATTTGTCTGACTTCCTAAATATATTTAGAATATCTGGTGTTAGGTAGGATGCTATAAAAAGGGCATGGATTTTTTTTCTTAATGGCTGAAAGTAGCATTTCTCCTTCAGTATATACAATATATGTAATTTTGATTATTTTTTTCACAAAGCAGAAATAATTTGCTGAATTAGGAATATAAATTAATTTAATGACACATTTTTTTGTCTGTAAGTAACTGCCATCACTCCCAGTGGACTCCAGGATCAGTTCTAGCTTTCTGAACATGTTGGTGATGCCTGTTCTTACAGATTGATCACTTTGGATTTGATGAAAATCGTACGTTCCAGCAGCGGTACCTGGTGGCAGATCAGTACTGGAAGAAGGACAATGGGCCCATCCTGTTTTATACAGGCAATGAAGGGGACATCGAGTGGTTCTGCAACAACACGGTACGTGGGAAACGGTGGGATTGCAGTCCTACCTGCCTATAATGGCACACTGAGAAAGTGGGGAGGGACAGGAAGACACTCACAGAAGGTCGTTGAAAGATAAGTTTGTAATGATTGCTGTGGTTGATATAGGAGGAAGAGAACGGTGAACACAAGCACAGAAAAAGTTTAAGGGGGTTCAGGGTCCCATTTGAAGGCCAAACAAACCAAAGGGATACACTTGTATTAAATTCCTGGAGCAGTGAAGAAAATTTCCAGAGGAAACACTGTAGTTGCCCTGAGCTAACAGTTCGGAATTTTGGACCAAATTAAACTGATCGTAGTACTTTAGATTCCCCAAGTAAAATGGAAGGTTTTCACATTTGGATTTTTGTTTCTCTATTAAGAAAAATACGAAGGGAGCTGGAAATCAAAGCCAGATAATTCTTGCTCTCTGCAGTACCTGTGGAAATTTTTGTTTCCCCGATTGATACAAATGCAGAATAGACTGTGTGGGCATTTTTCAGCCATTTCAGTACAAAGTCCAGTAACATGACAAGAGGTGGCATATGCTGAACTCAAAGCCATCAAAGACAGCTTGCATGCTTTGTGCTGCCAGCAGATGATCTCTGTCTGCTTCTTCTCACAGCAGGTGGTAACAAACTGTTATTAACAAGTAATAATAAGTTGTACTTATTTATTAGTAGAAAATAACTATATGTAGGCAATGCTCTAAATGATTGCCTATTGCCAAGTAAATGTTATGTTTTCTGTAATGTAGTCCTAGGACAAATCATGCTTTTCTCCTGTAGCTGTTTTTATTTCCTGTGGATTAAACTCATGCTGTAGTTCTGTTAGAATTGCCTGTGTGTAGTCACAAAACAAGGATACTTGATACTTTGCAGCATTGAAATATGCATACTGTCTTTGTGTATATCACCTTCTCTAGGTTGATATCTGTTCTATGTGTTTTCTTACTTAAATAATACCTTAAAACCAAATTGCACTCTTGTCTTTCTAGTGGCATTTTGATAGTGATATGTTTCTACTCAAAGAATTGGAATGCACTAGACGGAAACTAGAGACTTTTAAATAAGTTGAATCAATTATTTTCAGTGTCTGTTTTCCTCCAACCAGGGTTTTATGTGGGATGTGGCTGAAGAACTTAATGCCATGTTGGTATTTGCTGAACATAGATATTATGGAGAATCCTTGCCCTTTGGGAATGAGTCTTTCAGTGTAAGTGTCATCTTTTGTCTTCCTAATAACTGTATTCCATACAAACATAATTTTGCGTATTTTAATTCTTGCTAGGGCAATGAGTGTTAACTTGAGTAAGATGTAACTTTTTTGCAACTATCAACTCTAGGGTAAAAAAACCCAGAGGTACAGATATTTTTTTTTTTTAGTGCTTCAAGGGGCACCTGCAAAGAATATTTCATTTGTTTTCAGGCACAGATCTAGACTGTGATCTTAGCTGTAGAGCTGATTTTATCTGTAGCTGCTGTGGGGGAGAGAAAGACTGCTGGTGGAAATCACTGATGCTGTCCATAACTTGCCTTCTTCCTCTCAGGATTCCAAGCACCTCAATTACCTGACCTCAGAACAAGCTCTGGCAGACTTTGCAGTGCTTGTTGAGTACTTGAAGACGACCATTGCAGGAGCCCGGCACAGTCCAGTCATAGCTATCGGAGGCTCCTACGGAGGAATGCTTGCAGCCTGGTTTAGGATGAAGTATCCCCACGTGGTGGCTGGGTGAGTGTGCTCCTCCTGCTTAAACAGAGCAGGCATTTGTTACTCTGTGCTATAATTATGCTCTGGGAGAAGTACCATAATTCAAGCTGGCTTGAATTTTTCAGTACTGGGAGAAGGAATCAAGTTATTTTGTATTTGGGAAGAGGCACTGTTTGCCCAACAAAGGCAGCTGTATGTCAGCAGGTACTGGATGGTGTATTTTGTCAGAGTTATTTGTTAGATTTGTGAAAACAACACATGAACACTGACTTGGCACCTATTTTTTTTTTTTTGGGTCTCCAGACTTCCTGATGACTTTAGGCAGGTCTTAAGTCTCTTCTATACCCTAGTTACCCTCTTGGAAACAAGCTAGAGAGTTTATTTTCATGGACAGGGCCTCTTTTCATTTGCGTTCACACAATGCCCAGTGAGAAAAACCTAGCTGATAGATAAGAATGAAAAACAATAAAGTAATTAAGTCTGAATTTCTACCTCTTGTATTTGTGGATATTGTTATACCAGTATCCAAGACTTACATCCTCCAGCATCCTTATGCATGCAGACCTGTGGAATAATTTTGCTGCATTATGGTTAGTTCACCTAGAGCACAGTGTCCAGGCTGAATTATAAATGCTGCTTAGATAGTGACTCTGGGGAGGGTATGGGAGACCATTTTGCAGGGGTTCAGGATCTTTTTATGTCCCTTTGCAGAGCTCTGGCAGCCTCTGCCCCAATCTGGCAGTTTGGTGATTTGGTTCCCTGTGGCACATTTTTCACCATAGTGACCAATGATTTCAAAAAGAGTGGCACAGGCTGCTCAGAGAGCATCCGGAATTCCTGGAATGCTATTAACCGCCTTTCCTCAACAGGTAAGTCCTCCCCAGTGCTTTTTCAAAGAATAGAAATGATCAGGAGTGTGTCATGTCTTTCACCTGTGTGTGTTGTGGGTTTTTTGAAACTCTGCTCCTAGTACTCAGAACCGCCTAATGAACCTAGCACTGCTTGTAAATGCCTGTTTGGTTGTATCACAGACTTCTGTCACGCCTGGTGGGATGCAGAATTCAGGTCCAAACATTTCTTAGATCAGATAAGTACAGACTTAAGATCAGAACCTCAGTGCTTATATTCCTTCTGACAGAATAGGCCAGATAGTCATTAATATAAAAAAGTACTTTTTGCCAACTGAGGCATCCAGGAAGAGAAAATTACTGTAGTCATTATGAACTCAGTGATAGGGACTCAGTTGGACTTGAGGATCTTTTTCAACCTAACTGATTGTATGATTATGCAACTAACTGAAAAGAGGTTGTAGTGAGATGCTTACTAAAATTTGATCTGCTGTGTTTGTATGTGTGTGGAATAGTTTCACTGAATTAGCTAGGCTAAGTGAAAATATTTTTTAGTAGCAGCACAACTGATGCATGTGTTAATGGTCCAATATACTAAATATTGTGTTATCCATTTGTTTTATTAAAGATGCAGGTTTGCAGTGGCTTTCCAAGACATTTCATTTGTGCAACCCCTTAAAAACTCTTCAGGATGCTGCTGTATTGAAAAATTGGCTGAGTGAAACATGGGTGAACTTGGCTATGGTGGATTATCCCTATAAAGCTGACTTCTTGCAGCCTCTGCCAGCTTGGCCTATAAAGGTAATTTAGAACCAATATCTTGTAGAGTTGACTATTTGGTTTAATTAATTATTTCCTCCTCTCCTAGCTTGCACCTTTTCCTTTGTTTTCTTGGCTCCATAGAAGCAGTGTGCAGAGAAAAGACAACCAAGATAGTATCTTGTGCAGGAGCTGGTTTGTTGCCTAACTGCCACTTGTAGGTCTAATAGGTTATATCAACAGCTCAGGAGAAAAAAGTTCTTACTCTTTTAAGACTCTGACTGAATTTCCCTGCAGGACTTTGGATTACTGTGTAAGGCAGGTAGGATGTAAGTATTTTAGGCAGTAGTTAATTAAAAACCGAAATCTTTCCCTTGTGTAGAGCTGTCTGATGGAGGAGAGATGGAAATTCATCTGTCCTATGTGGCTGTATGCAAAGAGCAGGATAAACACCTTGAAAATTATTTCTTCTTTTTTATCAGTCTGAAAGAACCAAGAAACATGCTCACCTCCACCACTGTCCATGTTACCTCTGTGTAACTGAGCTATAAACCTAACCCAGAAAAGGCCACTGCCCATCTGGACAATACTAGTGTATAAAATCTGATTTATATAAGCTGTTAAGATACTTTCTTCTTTGGAACAGTAGCTCTGTTATGACTCTGAGGACAAGAAAGTGGGGGGTAATATGTGGACTTGATGATCTTGGAGGTCTTTTCCAACATTAATGAGTAGCTGGATATATATGTATGTATGTATGTTGTTTAATCAGTTCTCTGTTGTGAGCTACCTACATCAAACTGCAGGGAACCCCAGTCTGTACCTGGAGCTTCTCTGTTATATATCTGTATGTGCTGTCTTTAATTATAGAGGTACTAAATACTATTTATTAAATATAATCTGTTTTAAAGCATGGGAAATGGGTTGAAAAATTTGGTGAATGAAACATTAAGGTGGCTCTGTTGGGGTTTTTAAAAAATGTAATCAGGAAATAAAAAGTTTCAGATTCCTCATAGTAGCATGCACTACACTTGTGATACTGCTTTTTCTGATAATCAGGATATGTAATTTCATAGATGCTTTCTGGAAGTGGTCTGACTGTACTTGGAAAAGAAATTAATATTCTACCAGGTGTCATGTATTAATATTTAATTCCTATAGATTGAGACAACTTCTTCTCTTGTCATTGCAGGAAGTCTGCAAGTTCTTGAAGGATCCCAGTCTCTCTGACAAATTGTTGCTGCAGAATGTTTTCCAGGCAGTAAATTTATATTACAATTATACAGGAGAAGCCTCATGCTTAGATGTGTCGCAGACTGCAACGAAGAGTCTTGGTGAAATGGGTTGGTACTATCAGGTATGCTCACTAATTTTTATAAATTGCAAGTCAGTGGTAGTTTTTTGATCTGGAGCTGATGAGATTTGTCATTTAGCTGTCAACATCTTGTGCCAGAGGTATTGATGTACTGATGACAAGTGTAGTCACAAACCAAGTATGACTGTAGTGGGGAAGGCAAGGCAGAAAAGTGAAGCAGCTTTCCCATGAGATTTAGATTGTATCTTCATTATTTAGCTGCTTGTTGAGTTTTAGCTGTTCATATAGACTGGGAAATGAGGTACAGCAGACAACTGTAAGTTGTGTACAGCAGTTAGCTGTATGAGGTCTAACAAGGTCAAGTGGTAGGTCCTGCCCCTGGGTCACAACAACCCCATGCAGGGCTAGAGGCTGGGGACAGAGTGGCTGGAAAGCTGCCAGGTGGGAAAGGACCTGGGGGTGCTGGTCAGCAGCAGCTGAACATGATCCAGGCTGTGCCCAGGCTGTGGCCAAGAAGGCCAAAGGCATCCTGGCCTGGATCAGCCATGGTGTGGGCAGGGCAGGGATTGTCCCCTGTACTCAGCACTGGTGAGCCACTCTTGGAATCCTGTGTTCAGTTCTGGGCCCCTCACTGCAAGAAGGACATTGAGGGGCTGGAGCATGTCCAGAGAAGGGCAACAGAGCTGGGGAAGGGTCTGGAGCACAAATCTGGTGAGGAGCAGCTGAGGGAACTGAAGTGTTTCACCTGGAGAAGAGGAGGAGGCTGAAGAAAGACTTTAATGTTCTGTACAGCTCCCTGAAAGGAGATTATAGGGAGGTGGGATTTTTTTCTCTTAAGGTACAAGCAGTAGAATGAGAAGAAATGGCCTCAAGATATACCAGGGGAGATTTAGATTGAATATTAGGAAAAATGTCAAGCACTGAAACAGGCTACAAGGGGGAATGGTGGAGTCACCATCCTGGAGTTTTTTAAAAGATACTAAGCACTTAGGTACACAGTTTAGAGGTGGACTTGGCACTTTTTGGTTTATGTTTGAACTCAGTCTTACAAGGTCTTTTCCAGTTCTGTAGTAGTTAGGTAGTAATTACTGATCAAATGCTGTGTGAACCTTCTATTTAAAATACTGCAGTAACAGCTGTTGGCTGTTCTCCTAGAAATACACTGACCTGCCTGTTCTTTCAGGCTTGCACAGAGATGGTGATGCCCTTATGCACAGATGGTGTCCATGACATGTTTGAGCCTCAGAAGTGGGACTTTGATGCACTTTCAGAAGAGTGCTACAGGATGTGGGGAGTGAGGCCTCGCCTCTCTTGGATTCTTTCTATGTATGGGGGAAAAAACATCAGTTCACACAGCAACATCATCTTCAGGTAAGCCTTGTTTCAACTGACAGTGTAGTGTCTCCCACCAGTATTTGTTTCAGTGTAGAGAATCTGGTCCAAGGAGCAAGGGTTTGTCTCCAGCATTCTAGCTGAATAAATGATGGTGTGCTTTGTGCTGCTGTTGAGAGTAAAATGGTCAGTCTGCAGTGGCCAAAGAAGCCAACTGTTCTGTTACTGCCTGTGTGACTCTAAAAGAAGAATCTGGGCTGGGATTCTGCCAAACATCTTTCCATGTGGATTCCTTCTTATCTTGTGAAAGTCCAGGTTTCCCATGCTGGTAAATTTCTACTTTTATGAACCCAAAGCACTGTTGCTTACACATAAAAGGAAAGTCTAAATGACTTCTAGCTGTAACACAGAATCTTGGTCACCAAAATTATTGCTCTGAGTGACAGCCTTGTGAAGGGGCTGGCATGGCATTCCTTTTCCCCTTTGATACAGAAAAGAGAGGGAAGTAACTTTGGGAGTTTTTCTAGTACTGCCAACAGCTTTTTCTTTTAGTGGCATTTAGGCAAGTTTCAACAAACTTGTGTAAGCTCCAAATACAAAGATGTTTCTATTTTAGTAAGGAATAGTGGTAATACAATAGAAGTTTGTCTGAAACACTTTTGTATGTGTACAAGAAGTGAAAGAAATATTTCAGTCTAGCACAAAAAAGTAGTCCATGCTTCTTGCTCTCTATGCAGCCTTCACTTCCCTGATTTTTAAGATTAAACTCTGCTGTCTCTAAAGGAAGTTTTATGTGGTTTTACTTATGCTGTGAGGTGATCCAGGTGAGTACTGTCTATCCACCAGGTCTTTATGTGGGAGGCAGGTGTTCCACAAACCCACTGAGGCCTCAGGAGGCCTGATGTGCTGTACCCATTGCCCACTGTGGGAAGTTCCTCTGTGTTCTGGTTAAAATTTTTCAAGGCCTTTTCATAAAACACCTTGCCATTTCTACAAACCAAGCTCAGAAATAGTTGTTTGAATGTGGTACATAGGTATGCATTTTAAAAGTAGAAAGTTCTCACTTGAATTAGGGATTATCTTCTGGATCACAGCTGCTAGTGTCAGTCTGTTTGGCTGCAAAGGCCTCTTGCTTTCCTCTTGTTTGCCTCTTGCTGTTTCTGTCCCAGCAGGATATCTGCTCTGGAGTGAGAAATCCCACCCTTTTTTGGAAAAGTTTTTAATAAAAAAAATTTGTTGGTTTCACTTAGTTTCTGCAGAGTGTTGCTCATTTCCAAGGCTGCAGCTCTGTATAGTAGAAATCTGCTTTGTAAGCGATAGACAAGCAAACAAATCTAAATAAGTGTTTAAGAATTTATGCCAGCTGAAGGAGCTGGAAATGAGAAAAGCCTGAAAGCAACCAAATGAATGTTAAAGTAGTGCTGTACACACAAAGCTTTTGGATCTCAAGCTGGGATGTTTCTCTTCAAACAAATACATTGTCAACACTGTACATTTTATATAAGAGCCTTTTATCCTCAAACACTGCAGAGTGCTTTACAAAAAACATCCCAGTGTTTACCAGGGGATGTGGCTCCCTGTGGGGTGAAAAGGACTGTGTTTCAAGTGACAGGCAACTTGCACAACAGCATAGTGCAGGAAGGGAAAAGTACTCCATCTAAAGAGAACCACTGTAGGGTGGATTTATCCAGACACAGTGGGATTTGGCCAGGATGCTTAAACTGCTGCTGCTGCTTCTCCCTCTGTGAGCAGTACATCACTGCACAGTCACACTGTTGTTTGTACTGTGTGGGATTAATGCAGGGAATTCCATTGCTGTTCTGGTACCTTCCTGGAGTTGTGCAGTGTGTAAGTGGTTACTTAGGCTGTGGGCAGGTGGCACTTGTGTGTCCTGGGCAGTAGATCTTTATTAAAAATAATCTGAGGAAATGAGGGGTTTCAGAACACTGTTTCCCCTTTCCCTTCCAGCAATTTTCACTCCTGTTACTGGAACATGCTGTGTACTTGGTGTGGGAGTGCTGCACAGTGGTGGGACATCACATTTAAATACTGTTCATGTATGTGATGGCAGAGAGCTTGTAGCAGGTGTAGTGTCTCATCAGCAGTGTACTGTGGTAGTCAAAATCAGCCCAGGTTACATTGGACAGTGTGAGATTTGGTGTGCACAGTCTAAAAATGTTTTTTTGTCAATCTAAATGAATCACACCTAAACAGTAGGCTTCTAAGTCAGGACACCCACATATCCAGTCCTGCACTGGCATAGGAGGGGTAGAAAGTGAAGGTTGTGTTTTAAGAGATTCTGGTGCTCTGTGCCAAAGGGGGAATAGTTAGCACTAAAGAAGGGAATGGAAGCAAAGAAGAGAAGGCAGAACTATGCATGGCTGAAGAGAAAAGGTTAGAGAAAAAAGTTAACAGGAAACAGGACAATTGTGGAGGGTGGTCATGTTAAAAAAGGATGCACAGACAATGCTGCTACAGTTGTGTAAAACGTCTGGGCAGTGCAGGAGGGCTGAGGAGACTGAAGAGAATATAGGAAAGGGAACTGTGTGTTGTGGGATAGGCAGAACCCTATGTATGCTGTCAAGGGAGTATAGGAATTGAAAACAGGACTAGCCTGCTGATTTTTGCATTAGTGTTTTTCTGACATCCTGCTTGCCTGGCCACTGCTAGAAAGAAATGTCTGACCTACTCTTTCTCTTCTTTTGTTTCTTTGGTTTATACTGGGAAAATCCTGTCCTGTGAGATGTGCAACTGAGACACATGCTTAGTTTTAACACATAAATAATTCATTCCAGTTGGAGTGATCTTAATCTGCAAAAACTGTTAAGATTTATGATTTTGTGGTGAGCCCTTCATTCCCCCTCCCTTCAAGCTTCACTTCCCAAGCTGTGTCAGTGCCTCTGGTGCCATCCTTTGGAAGGAGATGCACAGAATGCAGCCAGAAGCTCTCAGAAAAGCCTGTGGCATGCTTAGCTTCCACATGACTAGGACCAAAAGATCCAAGTTCATGTGTATCATGGGTCTCTCAGCAACTCATCCCCCTGTTGCCAAGGTGCTCTGCTAATTCAGGTGACCTTTTAAATCCAGTGCTTTTGGCTTATTGGACAGCTCTCAATGCTTTTTGTTTTGTAGATACAAAATGTTTCTCTTTTCCTAAGTCATATATAGAATCACTGGAAATAAAGAACTACAGACACTCAAGATACTTATTTGTTTTGGGGTTTTTTTTTCAGTTTTAAAATAAGTAAAAAAATTAGTTTATACCCCATCAGGTTTTTACTCCTGGTTATTTCTAAAAAAGCTTTTCTTTTTTTTTCTTTTTAAATTAATAATTTTCCCGTTATTTTCTGGTGCTGCCATTGTTGTATGTTTCCAGCTGCATATCTTAGTGTCCGAGGATGTTTGAATTTCTTAGCTCCTTCTGGAAATTTACCCTCTCGTACCACAGCCCATCTCTGACATTTCCTTTTGTGGGCAGATCCAGTGTTTTAACTGAGAAACAGATCTAGGTTTGTGTAGTTCCACAAGTATATGGATGTTGCATTCTTTGTGCAGAAAGATGGGCCACGTGTGAGGAGGGCATTTCAGTAAAGGAAAATAAGATGTGGTAGGGGTTATTGGGCCAAGTCCAAAGGGGGGAGTGAGAGATGGAAAGCTCTCTCCCAGCTGAGCCTTGCTTGCTCTATGGACTTGCTCTGTGGACTATTATTTGGAGCCATATCTATAGTGTAAGGAACTTTTAAAACTGATTTGGTATGAGGGGGGAGAGGGAGTAAATGGTATTAAGTTGTCGGGTCACAGAGGAAGAGTCACTTTAGACAATTTTTAAAGGGATAAAATCTTAATTTTCATATGATCGTTATTAAAGTCAGTGCTAACAAACTAACAAACCGCTCCAGCATTTCTTTGCACAACCAGGTTGGCACTCAGCTGAGACAGCAAAAAGTAGAACTTCCTAAAAATTCAGCTCTAAAGGGTCCAGTTAGTAATTTGTTTATGGTGTACTGTGAAGAAGGAAAGTGAAGTGCTTTGATTTGGGAATTTGGGCATGTTTTGGTAGAGGGAAACCTGAAACTTTTATGACAACTACAGATGGCAACAGATTTCTCTTGAGAGGCTTTTGCACTCTTATAGGTTATTATCTGAATTAGCAGATAATTAATGAGAAGTGCAGCCTTGCTCAAGCTGCTGATAGCTCCATAACTCTGTCAAGAAGGTGCCTCTTAGCAGAGGGGTGGGCACAAGACATTAAGACAGGGCTGAGGTCTGTTTCTGTTGCTGCACATGCAAAACTAATAGAAATGTGGATGTGAGCAGCAGCCTCACTGCTGAGTGCTGTGCACATGCACCCTGATGAAACAATCTTTCCTTACAGCAATGGTGGCCTGGATCCGTGGTCTGCAGGTGGGGTGACCCAGAACATCAGCAGTTCCCTCGTGGCTGTTGTGATCCCAGAGGGAGCCCATCACCTGGACCTACGCAGCCGGAACCCTCTGGACCCCAAGTCTGTCCAGCAGGCTCGGGCCATGGAGATCTGCCTCATGAAGGAGTGGATTGAAAAGGCCAGGCACAGCCACTGAAGCAACAACTGTGGCCATTACAGCTCTCTTGGCCTTGCTGGGGGTAGGGCCAGGACTTGACATGGTCTTTGGAGCATTTTCCTCCTGCTTCCTCACCTGCACCACAGTGGTCGCCATTCCTTGTGTCCACGAGAGAGGCAGGCAGCAGATAGATGGAGAGCATTCTCACATGATAAACTCCAGTCAAAGTGCATGGATTGAGCTGCCTGCTCTGGTTTGCTTTCCTCTCCTGCTCTTCTCAAATGCTGTACCCTTACTACACAGTAATGAGTTCCTATTCTAGGCTTCTCCTCACTGCACTGAGTGATTGTTCCACTGCTGGTGAATCCAACAGCGGATTACACGGGAGTGTTTTGATGGTGAAACTCCTGCTGCCTCCAGTGTGATTGAACACAAGTCACATCTTACTGTGATGTTTGGTGGAGAGGTAGGGAAGGCCTGGGGAAACTGGCTGTGCTGTTTGTAAGGGAACTAAACAGCCCTTATCCTTTGGAATGAGTGTTGGAAAAGAAATAAATATACAACTTTTTTTCCTACCTAGTTTTCCAGCAGCTTTTTAATTAGTGGATTTTTGTATTCTGTGCTGAACTGAATGGTCAGGGCTGGGCCCAGACTCACTCTGCTGATAACTGGCTGAGCATGCAGAATCTGCATCAGGATTTTATTTCTTCTTTTGCTATGAGTCCTAATTCTGAGATATCTGTCACTGTCTGTGATGATGGTTACCAAAGAAAACAGTATATTTTGTGTGTGTATGTTTGTATCCCTCACAAACACTTAGCTTTTTAAAATCAGTAAGCTTTTGAAGCTATTCTCTGGAAGAGCAAATGTGACACTTGTGCTGGCTACATCTTATGAAGTGACAAATAATTGGGGCTGTGCCTTGTGTGAGTTCTTCCCTCCCCTCCATTCTGTGTATTGTTCAAATTCTGCATGATCTGTTTGCTGATGGCTCTTCAATAAAAGACTTAAAAAAAATTTGTTTGCTGGACAAACTATTGAAAACACAGAATGCAGCTATTCCCTTGGATCAGCCTAAAGCCTGATGCTGAGCTCACCAAGCCAGGTGCACCGGGCTTTCTGTAAGGCTTCCAAACCAGACAAACTACCCTGATTCATGAGACAGCATATTTGACATTAATAAATGGCTGGGGCAGTCCCCTTGTTTTCCAGCTTTGGCTTCATTCACACTGCAGCCCTTCTTCAGAAAGGATTCTTTGCAGTTTAAAGGACAACTCCATTTTGGAATGACTCAGGCAAGTCTTCGTGTCCCCAGACTCTTAAAATTCCGTCTCTGTTGAAAAGTTTTCTCGGCTTTGATGATACGACTGATAGTTGAGTATTTTCCTAAGATCCCAGGTGGCCTTTTCTGTTTCCAGTCTCCTCCTGTCCTCTGGGAACAAAGAGAACCCAACACTGAATTTTTATCTTTTCAAACGCTCCTGTGTATCTTTTTTCCAATAGATTGTTTTTTTCCTCATCTAATGTTAAACATGGCATTTATGTTCCGACTATGCAGTCTGAACATCTTGTGCTTTTGAGCAAGGTAATTTCTTAAAGACTCCAGAGAAAAGGTCAGATAAGAACTACAGGGCTAAAGGATGAGCTGTATAGGATTTGCCTGAAACCTGATGGTGTTCCTGTTTTCCAATAGTTCCAATTTTTGCTGTAAATACATTCCAGACTCTCACTCATAGACTTCATAATAACATGTCCTTGATTCTTTTGAAATAAATAAAAGTTATTGGTTTTTAAATCAGTTATGCTACAGCAAAGTTTTTAGAAATACTATTGTATCTTACACATTAAATGATATGTGGTAAGGTCCCAGTTTGCTGCAGGGCAAGGAATGACACCTGTAGGAGTTAATGTAGATTTGGGCATCAGAAATGATTTAACTGAGCAAGCAAGATCCTGGTCCAATTGTTGCCACTAGCCCACTGATTGTTCAGGGTGCTACTCCAAGTGAAAATTTTGGGATAAGCATTTCTATGTTGTATGGATAAGGATGTGAACAGTCCAAATTAACAGCTACTCTATATTATTAGTCAGCTTGTGTCTCCTCTCTCTCCCCTGCTGGTCAGCTTACTGTCTCAGGAAACAGCTGTTGCTTTGTTGCATGGAAAACACTTTCTGGTTTCAAGCAGCATAAGTAATTTAAAATTTCATTACTCTTTCTCTTTTCACTCCTTTAATTAGCAAAAAAAGTTACCTTCAACAACATGCAATTTCTCAACTTTTTTTGTGAAATGACATTTAAAATTTTTTTCAGAGGGATTTTGTTTGAGGTTTTTTTGTTTATTTTTGGTGGGGGGGTGGTGCTAATAGTCTTACAGTTCCATACAGTTTCTGTCTGAGACTGATTCGAGTGCACTTTGGGTTAGGTTCTTATTAGTTGGACCAGCTTATGAATGTGACTTGTTTTTATGGTATTTTTAATTGACTTTACTTTTTTCTCATCATGAGGAGTCAAAACTTTAGGTCTTATTTATCTCAATCATTCAGACTTCATCTTAAAATCCATATACACATCTCTGCTACCAAGGGACTGTCTTGGCGTTTGGCTACCTCATCTAATTGTTGGCTCTCCTGTGTGTTTCATACAGGTGAGAACGAGTTGGGCCATAACAAATGGGTGATTTATCTCTCCAGGCATATGATGATGGGCCATACTTCATCTCAGGCTTATGTAAATCCTTGGCTTGTGTCAGAAATTACTGGAATTTAAGACTCTGTTTCCTACATTAAAAAAATGCAGAAGGAAAAAGAGTTAATGTTTTTCCCCAAAGTATGAATCTTAGTGGTGAGTCTGCATTTTGTATCAATAAAAATGCAT
Source organism: Cisticola juncidis (assembly GCA_013400215.1). Taxonomy (NCBI): domain Eukaryota; kingdom Metazoa; phylum Chordata; class Aves; order Passeriformes; family Cisticolidae; genus Cisticola; species Cisticola juncidis. Next base: position 1,698,179 of record VXBR01007648.1, on the reverse strand, counting down.
TAAAATAATGTTGAGTTTCTGGAACTGGATTTTGTTTTGCGGGGACATCGATTTTTATCCTTTGGCAGATTCCAAGTTCTGCAAGTGACATTGTGTGCTTTGTACTTGACCCTAGAGGAGTGGGGGGAGAGCTGGTTACAGGAATCCTCGAGTCACACACATGGCAGTCAGGATGACAGATGGTGAGTCTGCACTCCTTTGGGAGTTTCTCACTTCAGAGCTTTGGCTGTGGTGAGGAGCAGGTGTATGAGCTGGTTGTTCTCTGTAGGTGACCACACTGAATGCAGTCAAGCTACCTATAATAGGAAAAGTCCATTTTCCTTTTGAAAGCTTTCCCAGGCAAACATGCTGTACCGAGGAAGGTTGTGAGGGCAGATCTGCAATGTCCCCTGACCTGGCAAGGGGAGGTTTTAACCAAATAGTTAATAGGGCAGAGCTAAGGCTGCAGACTCTTGGGAAGGAGCTAAATAGGTTCTGCAACTCATTTTGTTCATAGGATAATTTACATTTTGAAGATGATCAATTATTTCATCATCAAAAGAGTGTATAGAAAGGAAACTCCTCCTGGAGCATGGATTCTAAATAACAGTAAAAGTGAGAAGTTTTGTCTCCTGTGCTGCCTGCCCACCAAGGATGTTGCCAAAAATGTCATTATGCTTTAAATAAAGAGATTTCTTTTTCTACTTGTGCTCTTAAAAGGGTATTTAGCTGTGGTGAACTGAATCTCTAAGGAATCATGAGTGACCTGAAGAGCTTAATTTAGGTTAAAGACAGCACATAGACACTTGGATATTTTAGCTCCTTGCAGGACTAATGGTGGAATCACTGTGCTTTTCTGACAGTCAGGAGGACACTAGGAAACCACTAAACATGACGTGAGAGAATACAGGGGATTGTATACTCCAAGCCTCCATTTTTAGCTCTCCCTTGTTGATTCAGAACATTAGTGTTATATCGAATTGGCATCTTACAAGGTCTTACTACTGTAGCCTCTAGCTTTTGGTGTTTTTTTAATAAACTAACTTCTCTGTGTGTTTTTGAGCCAAGCTTTGGTCTTATAAAGATGACTTCAAATCTGTCTTTTTTTAAGACTGTCCCTGACAAAAAACCTAAATTGGTTTGTTTTTGCAGTGCAGGTTAGCAGAAAATGTGCAGTGAAGGAGTGGCAAAAAATATGAACTGAAGATATCTGCAGTAAGTTAACACTGCTTAAGTACTTTTTAATTTCCACTTTCTATTGTTAAAAAAAAAAAATCCAGATTTTATAGTCTAAAGATGCTGGGCATTGGAGCTTTCAGTGGTCTGAGTAGACTTGTGCTCCTGTATTGTTTGGATACCTTGATTTCCCAGCACTGCCTCCAGCTGCAGGAACCTGCAAGCCTTTCTTGTTTTACCCCCCAAGCCAAACTTTATTTTACCAGCAAATCTGAAACCATCTGATCTGCATGCTCTAAAGCAGCGTCCTCCTCCGTATCCTGCCAATAGTACAAGCGCAATGAAGAAATTGCTGTGCAGCAGAGTTAGATTGCTGACTCTGCTGACAGCTGATTGCACTGCTACCCTGAACCCTGGGAACTGCTTTGTCCTTGCTGCGCTGCCTGTGGGATCCCGCGGTCCTGGGCGCGGTGCAGAGGCAGCAGTGCCCCCAGCACCCGCAGCAGGGAGCAGTGAGGGTGTGCTCCTTCCAGGGAGCGCCTCGCAGCCCTGCTCCGCAGAGCGGGGATCAGCTCAGCCTCAGCTGCTGCTCTTGCAGCAGGGTTTGGGTGCAGGACGTTCGGCGGAGGAAGATCAGCTGTGGGGGTGCTCTGGGTAACCTGTGGGCATCTCCAGGTCTCCAAAGTCCCCCGTGTTGTGCCCAAGTGTTTCCTGGGTGGGGATCCAGGGCTCCCCAGGGCGGGTGGGGCTGCCCAGCCCTCAGGGGCTTTTCCCTCCGCTGGCGATTTGAAAAACCTTTTGGTTCCATCCCCCAGTTTAGAAAGTAGGGGCAGTGAAACACTGAGACCAGGAATAGTAAATCCCTTCCGTTTGTCTTGTTGTTTTCTAATGTATGCGACCTCTCTGGGTGGTTTAAGCGGTTTAGGTACTTTCTATAAAAGGGATCTTTTAATGACAAAACTAATGTGATTATCTTACCAAGTGTGAGAGGCGTATTCAAGGTTTAAAGAAAATCTGTTAGAATAGCTGAATGTATCTGCTTAATCCTTTCTCTAATGTGGGTGGACAATGCTCTGGGAAGCAATTGGTCTTTCTTTCTTGGAGTAAATGCCTGGTCTCCAGAGGTAGGAACTTGTTTGCAGCTTTTTATACCCTTACGCTTCACCTTCTAGAGAATACAAAGACGCAGGAGAGAGCTTTGAGAGGCCAAGTTTTACCTCAAATAGCTGGGGGTGTAACCAATACAGGGCCCATTCCGGCAGGCGGCTGAGCACTCTCTGCTCCCTTTGACTGCCACCTGAATAGAGGGTCCTCCTTTTTGCCTCCTGCAAAACCACACTCTCTGCAACATGGAATATAGGAACACTTTCTCCTTTCTGAGCGTGTGGTGAAGTCTGCAGTTACTTGGATGATAAGACCCTGTCTGGTTCTGTGCTTTGGGTGAGCAGCTCTACCCGCACAGCTCTGGGGCTTTAGACCCAAAGGTTTTCTATATCAACCCCTTGGAAAGGTTTGCACCTTCAGACAAGTTTTGCAGGGTGGCTTCTGAGCCGGGGAGGGATGACAGCACCGAAGGGTGATGCTGTGGGATGCAGCCACAGCTGGGCCCTGTCTGGCACCAGGCTGGTGGTGTTCAGCTTCTCTGCTGTTCACAGGCCTGTGCTTGGGATTCTTTGGTTTCCCCGTGGCCATCCGGAGACACGTCTTAGACACATTAGGAAATCTTTTTGTCAGGAACAGTTAGCAAGACAGGCAGAACCTCCCATGTTGCTGAAGCATTTCACAAAGCAAGTAGTGGCTCTAGAACTCTTTAGCAAATGGATTTACAGCAGAGACAAACAGTTGTATTTTCTAATTTGTTTCCTGAGCATCCTTAAAACAGCACATCATGAGGAAAAGGATACTGACCTATTGCCTTTCCTAGCTTGAATGAAACACAATCTCCTCTCACCACCCAGCAGAGCAACACAGGAAAAAGAGGTACCTCGACATCAGTGTGTCTTTCTTGTGAAGGCAGACACTCAGCTGTACTTCTATGTCTCATCTACCTGCCTTGACTGTGGACTTGGTGCTGGGTTCTCTCTCTTGTGGAGAGAGAGACAGTGTTCAAAAACTTAGTGCACCACCTAAAAACCAGTCCCAGGTTATATCAAACTGAATATTCTGAAGGAGGTTAAAGCAATTCTGCACCACTGCAATGAATCCTTCCTTCCCAAAGGGACAGGATTTTGTGCTTTCTCTCACTGAATGCCATGAAGTTCTTGTGTCCTTCTTTCAGCACATGTATGAATGGCCTCCCTTCCTTCAGTTCTTCTCTGACTTGGTGTCATCTGCAAGGCTAAGACATTCCAAAGAACTTGAAATCTGAGAACAACATGGCTTATTCATTGTCTTTCTTGTAGAAGATATGCTTGGAGTAGTTTTGAAAACTTTTTCTCTAAAATTTTTGCAGCACTGAAAGGCTGACAACCTCCTTGCTGTCTACATCCCTACATCCCTACATCAATCCAGTCATGCATTCTCAGCTGAGATCTGACCAGCTGCCAGGACAAGGGAGGAAAAGCTTTGGCTGCTCTGAGCATGAGAAATGATGTTCAGTCCTCACAGCCTCTGTGCTGCAATGAAAACAGGCCCCAGTCATTTCTGAGACAGACTGTGAGACAGGTTTAATTGTTAATCACTGTCCAGGCAACTGGGATGAGGAAGAGGAGCAGTCTGGGCTGCCTCCATACAACGGTAAGAGATTTCTTTTGGAGGATGGTTCATAGGGTCAAAGGAGTCTGAGAGAGCTGTGCATGGGTGACCAGTATTTCATCACAGGTGCTATATAACCATTTCCTAAGCAGGGAATTTGGACCAGAATAAGACCAGTCAGGTCTTGACTGATTTTCTTCAAAAGAAATTTTAAACATTTTAATGTGGTGTCTCTGTCCAAATGTCAAGTGGTGCTCCAGGGCTGCTCAGCATTCCCTGGGAAGCTGTCCAGTACATCTGGGCAAGTGCTGAGGAGTCATCAGGAGTGATGGCAGGCACAGCTCAGTGTGTCATTATTTCCAGGATGGTCTTCCCAGAACACTCAGAGCTCTGCCTCCACACCTGCACACCTACATCAGTCTGATATGAAGGAAACCAACTTTTTGACTTGGTGTCTAATGTCTCTTGGTGTTCCTTCAAGCATCTCACAGATCCACCCGCTGCCCTCAACTGCTTGGCTGAGGCAGGCTCTGGTGATGTGAGCCCATTCCTCTGGTCCAAGGGGAGGACAGTGGGCTCCCCTCCACAGAACACGTATCCATGTGTGAGCACACAGACGAGGCCAGTGCTTGCTAGGCAAACGAGACTAATAAATGTCGGGGCGGCAGGAGGCGAGTGCAATCAACTGTGAGAGCCTGAGTTATAGCGGTAACCTGCTGAATTCCTGGGTCACAAAGTAATTTACAGAACAACCCCGGTGTCATTCAATAATTACTCCGACAGCCCGGGCCCCGGGGGCGCAGCCTCCTGCCGCGGGTGTTATTAATACCATCAACGAGCAGCAGGATGTTGGTGTGAAGAAAAGAGCCACGACACCAGCGTGTGAACCTAAGGAGCAAATGGAAAATGGCATTAGTAGGATATTGTACCAGCCTCTAAAAACTGATCTGTCTTGTCCTAGCAAGTCATTCAGCGAAATATGAATGTGTCCCCTGTGGCAGTGGAAGTGGCTGACGGCAGCTTGCAGCAGAAGGGGAGGACGGTCGGTGTGCCAGTGCTGCTCATTTCTGCCGCCCTGCCTCTGCGATAGTCCCCATGGAGACTGAACGGGAGCGGGGGGAGGAGGTGGTTTCCAAGCGCCCCAGAATAATTTAAATTAATATCCAGTGAACAATGTAAACCTTCCCTTTGACGTGGCGTGGGAATAGGCAGCCACAGTGCTCGGGCTGGGTCAGCCGAAAGGGAAGGTGATGCCACAGCCCAGGATTTGATCAGCAGAGTAAGCCAGGGGCTCGACCTCTGCTACCTCAGTTCCTCCCTTCCCTTCCAACCCCCCTTCCATCCTCCAGAATGTTGAGAAATGGCAGCAAAAACATCTTTTGGTGAACGGAGAATTTCTGGATAGAAAGGATGTATAGGAAACCTGTGAGAAGGCAGCGCCTTCTGCAATGTGTGTGGACCCTGGCATGGGGGTGCCAGGAGATGCAAGTGCCAGCAGGGTACAGCTGCACTTTTAAATCATTTCACACCACCACTTTGGGTTTTCTGAACCTTCCTGTCCCACTCGAAGTTCTGTATTCTCTGAAGATGACTGCAAATGCACAGTAAGGAATTATGTGGGCAAAGCCTGAAGGGAATCAAGCCTGAGGTAACCCTGAGTCATTTCTCAGCTGGGAAATGACAGCAGAGGGCTACTTTGCTTTGATCTGGTACACATGGCTCATAAACAGCCATGCAGAGCCCTCCTGGTTCTGATCCTTCCTCATGCAGAGGAGCACACAGCTTATTTAAACATGAGGGCATGTGATTCTGCAGGGTTTTTAGAGCATCAGAGTCGTTCCTGGCCGTTATGTCAGGGATAAATAGCAGATGTTAGCCTATAGCAGAAGAACCTTGGCCCCAGGGCTGTTCCTGTGACACTGTGATGGAGCTGGGCTCCTCAGGCATTCCCTGAGGTGGGAGGCCCATATCCTTGCTGATCCACCCACCACGTGTGGGGGACAGGTCACCACCCCTGACCAGGAAGAGACCCTCATGCTTGAGGTGCCCCGCTCTGCACAGAGCCCTCCTGGAGCATCTGGCCACAGAGGCCACAGAGGCCTCCAGGCCACAGAGTCAGGCTGCTACAGGAGCAGTAGCATCAACACCTTGACTTGAGGTGTGACATGAACTTGGTGGCCCTTTTTGCCACTTAGAAGTGCAAAATGAGTAAATCTCCCCGAAACTGTGTAGCAAACAGGAGCTGGCCATGTGGAGCTGCCCAGTGGTAGGCAGTACCCTGGGCTGGCGCACTGGTGAACAAGTTCATCCTCCACTGGGCACGCCTGGCATGTGAGGAGTGAACACGGCCAGTTCACTGCTTTTTAGTAGGCTGGATAGAATCCAGATGTCTGTGTAACTAAATCAGAATTAAGCAAAGGTCCAGCAGATGATAAATGTTCATCTGCCAAGGAGAAGTGCCCAGGAACCTGCAAAACCACCAGGCTGGAGAGAAGCCCAGCAGCAGGCATTTTATGACTTGGGCAATAAAGGGAGGAATAACCCTATACCTGTGTGGCTGCCTCATTCCTAGAAATGCTCAAGGTCGTGTTGGGTAGGGCTTTGAGCAATCTAGAGAAAGATGCCCCTATCCATGGCAAAGGGAATGGACTAGAGGGTCTTTAAATGTCCCTTCCAACCCAACTCATTTGATCTAAGGAAATGTGCTGATGAGATTTCTGGCTGGGAACCAGGGGGAAATAGGATAGATGAGTGTATCCTATACCCATGGTGAGCAGTCACAGCCTGAGGTTTAAGAAGCAGCTCAGCCATAAAAATTGTTCCACTGGCCACAGATTACTTCTTTCTGTGATCTTTTTCAATATCTGACCAGTTTTCAGTTTTCAGTTCTGCTTTGCTTTTGTGCTGCCAGTGCCCATCAGGCAGACAGGAGGTCCATAGAGCACTGCAGGCATTGATGACAGGAGGTATGGGGGCATTCTGATATTAGTTTTAGGCTCTGGGCCCTTCCTTTTGTTCACAGTTTAGCAATACATTGCTGGTGACCTCCCCCCTCCATCTAACCTCTCTTCTTGACTTCTCCTACACAGCACTGCCAGAAGTGCCTGCAAGTTTGTGCCTGTGCTGCTTCTCTCGATGAGAAGCAGCAAGAAGGGGAGAGATATGTTATTGTGATGTTATCACTGTGACTGCCGAAGAACAGGATTACCAAAATACTCTATTTCCTCTGTTTCCCCTTTTGTGCTCACACACGGATGTTGCTACTGATATTCCCTGAACTCCCCTGAAAAAGAAAGACTGTTTTATCCGTATTCCCCAAGTGCCCAATACAAATGCAAATCAGCTCTGGGCCATTGGTTTGTTGTTGTGTTGTGGGGTTTTTTTTCTTTTTTTTTCTGTCTGGCCAGCATTGCTTGGCAGGTCTTTTCTCACTTGTTTCTTTTCCTCCGTTTCCTTTAGCTGGTGTGCCCGAAGTGAGGACCCCAGGAGGGTCAGAGATCTGCTCCATTCCCACCCCTCTGCCCTCCTCTTCCTCTTCCTCTTGTTGCCTAACTTGTGTCTTTATTATCCCTTTGTGCAGAAAGATCTGAAGGGCTAAAAATAAACCAGAATGCACTAAATTCCCTAAAACAGTGGTCAAGTGGGCCACACTGGTTCCAGAGGAGAACATTTGAGCCATTATGTTCCTGCTTTGTTGCTGCTCTGCACAGCTCATCTCTTGGGCAAAACTGAGAAGAAAATCACAGCTCTGGGGACCCAAGATCAGAGAGAGGAAGGACTCTGAACTTTCCCATCACTTTAAATAAGTCAGTGATTTTCTACCTAAATGAGTGACACCTACATCCCACAAGTGGGATTTGAAAAAGGGGAATTTAAACTAGCGAGGCTGGAGAGAGGAACGACTGCTCTAAAGCCTTTGGCCAAAGCAGGTGCCTACGCACTTAGAAAACTCATACACAATTTTTTATAAAGGAGAAATAGTAGACTAAGCTGCCATGTGAAAGCCATGCCTGCCCTTTCTTCTTCTGCAGTTGGCATCTTTCATTATGTCTCCAAATTAAAGTCGGATGCTGACTCTCTGTGTCCTCAGCATCTCTTGCCTATTTTAAAATAAATTATTTATAATTGTATTTAAAGCTACAGCTGAACATATTTACAGGTTATATTTGATATGTACAGGATTACTACAGTGAGAAGTTAAAAATGAGACACCAGCATCAAAATTCAGATCTAAAAGTCCAGCTGAAGGCAGCCTGCAGGTCCTGTGATCCTGAGCTGAGTATCACTGCCAGGGGCATCCATGGACTTGGCTGGGATCCTCATCTTCCTCCCATGGGTTTCACATCAACCAAGCACTTAAATACACACTTGACTAGTGGTACATGAGCAGCTCCTGCCTACTAAAATGTTCTTGCAATGGGCCTAGCATTTGGGACACCCTTAAACCCCAGCAAGGGGCTGGTGAAGCCCAGGTGGGGCTGAGGGATGCGGCTTCCTTCCCTCCTTGGGTCCACAAAGGGGCTCAGGATCCCACAAATCTGCTGAGCCTGTGGGCCTGGCTTCGTGTTGTGGTGTTGGGGCCCACAGAGACCAGGAGCTGTCTGCTGGGGCTGAATGAATTTGTGTGGGAAACATGTGGGACCCAATATGACTCTGCATCCCTTCGTTGCTATTTCCCATTTCCCAGGTGCTGATACCAAGCAGTTTGTTCTGCCCTCCACGCCGCAGCTGAGCTTGTTCCTAAAAAAAACCTGAAAGGGAAAAAAATAATTTGTGTGGGTTTCCTTCTTTCCTTTTCATCTTCCTTCCTGCTGCTATTCATTTAGCATGAAATAACGCTCCAAATCAATCCGGAAGAGATCATTTGCAACTGTTGCCGCTCTTCCATTGCTAATTGCTGGTTTGAAATCCCATTGGAACTGCCCTGAATACACAGTCCAGTGTTCCTAAGCTAAGTGCCTACCAGGTATTTTTCCTGATGGGCTTTTATTTCCTTGCAAAAAGCCCCACAAACAACCAGTCCTGGATCACTGGTTGGATTTAATGGGACAATAGCATCTCCATAGTACATCTTGTTTCTGAAGCAGAACAGTGTTTTGGCAGGAGCCGACCTCTGCTGAGTTTCACAGGCCTGGCAGCATGTTTTGGTACTGGCAGAGCCAGAAATGAAGCAGTTAATTGCCCTACTGGGAAGGAGGAAATTTCTTGTAAAAATCCAGAATCTGGTTGAACAATGTGGCCTTTTATTTTTCAGCCTTGGAATCAAGCCTGGCTGCCCTTGTAAACAAAGAAAGGAAAGAATCACTGAACCAACCCAACACATAAAAACTGACCACGTCTGTCTTTGAAGTTCTCTTTATGTTGTTTGGAAAACTTGGGATTATAGAGTTTTTTTCTTTCTTCTTTTTTTTTTTTTCTTCTTTTTTATTTTCTTTTCCTTCTTCTTATTTTTCCCCCACGGAAAAAGAGGGATGGAAGTTAAGGGAAACTTTTTCTTAGACAGAGCAGAAGTCATTAATTAAGTATCCCATTCATGCCCGAGGCACCGGCTCATCAATCAGATTTCTTATTAGCATTCTGATGACCCGCCTGACCCCCTGTCTCTGCACTGTCTGCATGACGACACCGGGAAGCAGACCACACACCGAACGGAGCAGGATTATTCGACACTTTTCCTTGCTCCGGGCGGGGGAAGAGGAACGATGACGGACGCTGTTGTTTTGGCTTGAGGAGAGTCAATGAGTGGCTCCTGGAGAAACAGCCCTGAGAGCCTGGGAGAGCGACTCAAGAGGTCTCTGCTGCGTACACAGCGCTGCTTCAGGGCTGGGACCTGTGGCTTGGTGCTGTCACAGGGCGTCTCAGCTCCCACCGTGGTCACAGGGGACTCAAATCCAGAGGGAAGGAAGAGGATTTTTGCACAGTGACTGCTGTGCTCTTACTCTTCGGTAACCTGTGTCAGGAAATGATTGGGTCCTGAAAACATGCTTGTGGCTTCGGGCTCCATGAGTAGCCTGTGTACTCAGCGTGGGTGAAGGTCCCACATCGCCAGTCCTCCAGCCTTTCTCCTTCCAGGTTATCCTAATTACAAGCACGTAGCTGATTAAATCTTTACACAGCTTTTTGGGCAAGGTTTTATGTAAAAAAAAAA